>JAFBJT010110895.1:0-37500 GCA_016785325.1 Chascanopsetta lugubris
ACAAACCAAGATTTTAACCGCTGAATGAATAATGAATGATGAAAAGTACACGTCGCAAACTACATCGCATTACTCGGCTGATTCTCTGACAAAACTCCCCTGAATTCATTCTACATGCCCATTAAGCAGAACGGATTGGTGAGCACCTATGGCAGCCCCCCCCCCCCACCTTGAGCTTCAACATCCACTGCTGACAATCTCATTCACAGTGATACAGCTCAAGGTTAGAACATAATCCATCTGTTGTCTTAGATGCACTTGCTCTACGGGAGGTTTATTAAAAACTACATCCAGGGTGCAAGAGAATAAATCATTGCTTACTAGATCTGAGGCAGATTGGAGATGTTAAATAAAGCAAGCATGTGTCAGATGATTATAATGGGGAGGACAATCTACTTCAATCATCACTTCCCCACCTGCCCTGCAGTAACACAGCTCTACAGTGGTGCCCTTACATTCTTAAACATCAGTCTGATTTTTTTTTTCAGAGCCATTGACGGTCAATAATTATGCAAACTGAGTATTTCTTACAATACAGTGTTTAAAGGCATGAAAGGTAGGGTTTCGTGACACCTAATGGTGAAGTTACATGTTGCAACCAGATTCCTTTCCTTCAAAGCATATAAAACCCATGATAAACATCGGTTTTTATAAACATTTATTAGATAAATGCATATATGTTATGTATATGATTATATAAAACGTAGTTTGTCCACTCTAATCTATGGTAAAAATGTTGAGGTGGAACCTGGCTGCTTCTGTAGAAAGTAGATAGTAAAAATAAACAGGCGTCCTAAGGTAACAAAAACTAATTCTACCGTACATTTTGGTAATTATACACTTATTAACAAATCACTCTGCAAATAGATTTTTTTCTAAATATACCGAAAACTTGCACACTGGACCTTTAACAGAGATATTGCTGGAATGACAAAGTATTGCAGAAAACTGACTGTTCATCAAAAAAATATATCCCCAAAACAAAAGTCTGGAATCTCAGGGACTTTATATTCAGGCGGTTGTGTGAGATCAGCTTTTTTATTACAAGTTGTTTATCAAAACCAGATTTGTAAGAAATGGTAAAGAGAAACCTGAAGCGCTGTCGGTGGAATACTGGGGTACGTGATGCTGGAGCCAGTTCCAGGAATCAAACTGGAGATTGGTGAGATTTACCTTGTGCATGAAATGTGCTATATAAATAAAAGGCTGTGCTGCCTGTTCTTAATTGCCTTGCTTGTTGTGCGGCTACACCTCCAGAGGAATAAGCCTGCACAGCAGATGGTGGTCCTTGACCTCACAGCCACAGGTCAAACAATTCTCCTCAGCTTCTCTCCGCCTGTCTGTGAGATTGAAACACAGAGCAAACAGCCATCATCCCTGGAAACCTCACGGAGCAGTAAAACAATATGAGCTTCATGTATTTATAACGAAGGGATGAATCTGAGGTACATCTAGTTCACACGAGGGCTAATTTCACATTTGGTTTCTAATCCAGGGCTGTGATCAAATAAAATCATACCAATTAGACTGGACTGAAACTAGAACTAACGCCCTGCCGTCCTATGCCATAACAAACCAAGATATGCGATCACAGTGCCTCAAACCAATGACCTCAAAATACCCATTAGTGTCTCCTTGAAGTGAAATGATTATTGACATTTAAATGAAATTTCCTTTGGGAGTTCACATGTACCTGACCATCAGAACCTAGCTAGAAGGGAACCTACGGCATAATGTCTCTGGCCATGAGGCATTGACCCAACATCTCTGCCATCAAACATGTCATTTGGTCAAATAAGCAATGATACGTTTATGGGTCTTTGTATGTAGTCCAATACTATGAGCTATTCAGTGAGGCCGTTGGTGTGATTTCCGTAGGTTGTGGGTTCATTTGCTTGAGTGATTGAAGATTCACACTGGAAGAGACCATTTCAATTGTCTAGTCTGGCAATAAAAATGCAAATCTTAAAGAGATGTAAATAGATAAACACTATATAATGGATAAAGATTAAAACTAGTTGAACTGCAGTGTAACAGCAGCCAGTGTGGCCCAGGTGTTGGGTCAGGCACCTGCAAACTTTTTCCTTCCTCGAGAACATGTCAGAATCCATTGTGAGAGCATTTTGATTTTGCATTTCACATTATTCAGTCGATGCCATGATTGTCTCGGAGGTTAAAATCAAAACAGCGAAAATACAAATTCCATAGCTGAATAAGCCCTGCAGTAGTACAGCGTGGAGTAAGAGATTCTGCAGCGAGGCACTTAAAAGAAATGAGGTCTTTTGCACATGCACCCAAAGTGTTTGTGTGGACATGAAGCAACGTATTGTCTCCCTCTCCGAAAAAGGCAGAGATTGCATGGATTTGTATTCCAGTAACAGGAGACACAGCCTGCTTATTTTCGATGTGTCTGTGCGGTGGCAGCTTGATTATATCTAAGAGCAGCCCCCGCAGTAAACAAGGTACTATCAGAAAACTCAGGGAAAGCTGTTCTCATTTCATTCCCCCGTCATTCTTTAATGAAATGGAAATATAACACTGAGAGGGAGATTTGGTTAATGGCGATCCGTTGGGTGGAAAGATTCCTATGGCCACCCTGTGACAGGCGAGGCCGAACCTTCTATGCTTAAATCAAGGCAAGTCCCATTAAACACCCATCGCCCGCATGGGCAACAATTAGTGACCGCATGAGGTGAAACAAGTGTCAAGGCTGCAAACATGTTATAGCGCTGATGAGTATTGATGTGGATGATCCTGTGAATGGCTGCCCATATACTGTTCACTGTGCTGGAGCCCCTGTGAAGTATTTCCAGCTGAAATACACAGGTTCACACGTCATTAAAAGAGTCTCCATACAGGTCCGTCTTAATTGATCACATCTCACTCTATATGCAAATAAACACATCAATCAACAAACAGGTTGTTTTTAAAACTGGCGGGAGGTGGTGAGCACCGCTCAGCCATAAATTAGAGGGATAGTTGTTCCTGACATTATCACTCAGAAATTGGGGCGGGGGTATGTATACATCTTACGTAATATGCCAAATAAAGTAATATTAGTAAGTAAAGCGGGAGCACATTATCTACCCCTTTACCTTTAAAGACAGTCTGGTGCACTGCCAATACATTTAGCAAGGCTTGAAGCACAATTGTTGACATTAAACAAGAGCATGTTTACATGTCAAATGATTTCTCCAATTCAACTTGAAGAATAATTCCGTTCTGTTTCATCAAAGTTGTAAACACTGATATCTGGCTGGAGGCCAAAGGGGGGACACTAGAAACAATTTGCAGAGGCAGACACCGCTGGTGTACAAGGCCGCCTGCTCAGTTAGGTTCCACTACACAAGTGGATAAATACAACTCGGCACAGGTCATGACACTGTTTCAGAAGTAGCAGCTTTTTTTTCTGCTCTGTGATCCCATAGGAAGAAAGAGCCAAACACATTGAGCTACACAATCCCTCCCCATCTAAAATGTTCCACTAATGTTCCCCTTAAGGAGGACCAAGAATATTCTTCTTTCCAAGAACACCAGATAAATTCCCCAAATGGCACTTTTCCCGTGTACAGTCCGCGTTCACGTTCAGCACATTCCACGGCACCGCTAATCCCACTGGACTAATGTTTCCAGCAGATAGCAGTGTCCCAAGCTTCTCCCTTGAGCAGCGCAATCCTCACCCCAGTGTGATTGCTCTTAATCCACCGTCTCCCTTTCCCTCTAAGGCCTGTCCAATCATGTCCTGCATCCTCCCACTTTTCCTCCTCCTTCCAATTGGCCCCAATTTCCCATTAACCGCCACAATCGTGCTCCACCATCAGCGGTAGATTGGGCAATCCTGAACCCACTGTAGCCGCCTGGCAGGGCACAGTGGGAGTGGGCGAAACAGATTCAGTGGGAGTATCAAGAGGGGCAATCTGCGATCCTAGAAAAGAGAAATTCCCAGGGAAAACAGATGGCGTTCCATACTTCATTAATCACCGGCCAGCATGACAGCTAAACTAAATTGGAAAGGCGGGGACCTATATTCAGTTCCCATCAGCCTCTCCCCTCCTTTTTCTTCTTCTTCTCTCACACACCTTCCTCAGTTTTAATCAGTGGCCCCGTTCCTCAACCTGTATAGTCCCGATTCTCTCCATTTTCTTTGTTCTCTCCTCCTCCCACTCTGTCCTCTCTTGTCTAACAACACAGGCCTGTCAACACCGGTCCAAATACATCCAAAGCCCTCTGAGCGCAAATGGGCTTTTATTATACAGGGATTATATTTTAACAAAAACATAACAAAATAATGTAATGACATATTGATTTATTTATGCACTGTACATCCCAGACATCCAATACTAAGCAACTGCTGTGGTGAGGTGACTTTATTTTTGTCCTTTAGCAGGAATACATGAAGTCACATTATTGCAATTGATTTTAAAACTATCAAGGGTTCAGTATATGAGATAACCGTGAAATGATTTGGATTCCTTTTGGCAGAAAGTTCAAACGAAAAAATATATGGATGTTATAAGAACTGTAGAATTAACTTTTTTCTATGTACATTGCACCACCGTGTACTTACAGTAGGCCAGAGTAAAGTTAAATAACTAAATTCAATTAAGAAATGAGGACAATCATATTTTCCCCTACGAGCTTTGGACAGTAAATCCTAACCACTGTACCTTTAAGGATATAATATCTGCCAGTGCATTGATTTGGAACCCCACTGTGCTGAGAAGAGGCACATATCCATGTGTTGTTGTCACTTCCCATGTCAGCTAGAGTACGTAACACGCCACAGAGCAGCGCATGGGACAGACGGTTTCCTTCAAGCTCAGCAGAAGAGAGGAGCAGCAGGGTCACGGCTTCCATAATGATCCCGTCATGTATCAATAACACGCTGACATGTTCTCTCCAACCCAACAAATGCGGATGGAAATGTGTTCAGTGCAATTATTCAAAGGTCCTCTTGGGGTCACTGTGAGTTAATTACGGAAACAAATGGTTAATCACATGGTCTGTTTACCCCTGGAATTGAGATGCGTTGATGAACAGCTGCAGCAAGTTGTTTCTAATTATTTTTGATGAACGTGCCATTTTGATTTCACTATGAAAAGATTAAAATGTCACAAGGCGGCAAATCAATTTAAAATGAATGTGGTCTGTTTCCGCCGAAAATGTGGGCATGCCCGTTATTTCTGTAAGTTTTAATGTATTGCGTTTTATTTTTTTTTAATGAAATCATTTTCGGATTATAAAATGTCAGCCCAAAAATCGTCGTGTGTAGCGATGTTTCTGGTTTCGTTCGTATGATCTAAACATAATTTATTTCCACTTGCGGGTTCAGAGTGAGAAACGCTCGGGAAACAAATGTTCAGGGCATCTAATCTGGGCACGAGGCCAGCCAGAGAGCGAGCCAGAGAGCGAGCCAGAGAGCGAGAGCGAGAGCGAGAGCGCTTTCCCAGAGTAATCCTCGCTGCTGCTATCACCTCATGGGTTTGCTCCCATCTTCTCATACTCATCAACAGGTGTCAGAGCATTAGATAACAATTTGCCCCAGAATAGATTCTTGGGAGTTAAAGTGGCAGTGAAGCCGTCACTCACTGAAACCGAAAAAGAAAAGATAGAAAAATAAAAAGAGTAGTTACCCGCCCCTGAAATCTTGAATCATCTCTGCCTTGTAAAAAGAACGGTGTGGCACCTAAAGCTCATTCATCAACACGTCTTTAAAGCTGCGGGATGATTTCTCCTCTCATTTGACGTCTGGCTGTAGCCAACAATCCTCCTCGCTTCAGACAGATCTGCCGAGTATTCAGCTGTGTGATTGCAGGCGCTCGCGTCAGAGTCATTTACAGAGAAGTGAGGCGGGGGGAGGGGTAGTTGGAGCGGTTGTGAGTGAGGATGAAGTTGTAATTTTGTCCTGTCTGCTGAGGGAGTCAGACTCATTCCCTGCACTGTTAGGGAGAGTTCTGTCAGAGAAGAGAGACGGCTTGTTCCGATACTTTTCCCCATGCGATCTGTATCACGGCCGTGTGAGTGGAGCGGAATGGACGGCCATCAAACTTCACGAAATTCTCAAAGTCACAATTATGTTTGGAATGGGGCAGAGGCCATGAGGCTAAATCTAGTCCCACATAATCAGACCTGTCTAGCCATTTCTGTGTCAGCACCAGAGAACCGCCATCCGACAGCATGGTTATTATTATTCGACTATGGGAAAAGAAAAGCATTTTTATGTTTCTGTTTCCAAATGCGATCATCGTGGATGGACTAGGATGCAGCAACCGAGCCTTTACAGTCAAACCCTCGTAAGTTCAGGGGTCACATGTTGCCCAATTTGAGCTCAAGTGGGCGGGACCGGTTAAATAATAGCATAATGACAAATAAACAATGACAACGCCAACATTTTTTCTTGTTTTTTTTCTTCTTCTTCTCTCTAACTAACCAATTCCAAGTGGTGTCCTGTCAAATCCTGTCAATCAATTCACTAAAATCACATTCAATCATCTCGTTCATCCACAACAGACTTAGAGTAACTTCTCAGTGGTGACATCATCTCTATGCAATGCTCAGAAACATGCATTGCATCACAAATTTCCGCACCTGAAGCCACATCTATGTGAAGAGATTTGCACGAACAAGACAACGTCTCGAAATTCAAAGTTGGATATGGCGACGCATGCAACACCAGACACACAGAAAGTGAAGGCTGAGGAGTGCACAGTGTTTCTGAGCCCGAGGTCGAGGGGTCATGATGTTTTAAAAAGTTCAAAATCTCCAGGTTAAAGAGAAAAGGTACTGCTGAGTGACAATAACTAATGTGGGGTACTAGTTTAAAGATCATGCGGGAGACATTAACTCAGGTTAAAAACATTTTTACCATCCTCAGTAGAATTCATTAGAAAATCCAGCAAACAACATCATGGTCATGCACAGTCCCAGTACATGCGAGCAGGTCTCAGCACACACAGCGGCACCTCTGTCACTCCAATGCTGTTCAGTGTCCAATCACAACAAATCAACCCTCATTGACCTGCACCCACTCCCTGGTGACTCCTGCCACAGACTGAGTGCAATCTTGAGGGAAAACACCACTGTACCACTTGTGAGCACTGAAGTGTGTCTGATTATCATTAAACACTGGGATTCTGAGGATGAATAAAACATTTTTTTTTTTTTTTAAACAAGACGTACACGTCTCACCAAACCTACTTTGTAATCAGTCCATCTGTTTACACAGACAGTGCAACACCTGGATACCAATATGCTCGTGAGTGAGTGAATGTGTCAGAGACACGCGGAGCATCAAACCTGCTGCTCTGCGCATATTCAGCTCACGCAGCAGCGCCCCCCTGTGTGGACAACATGTGACGCGGCTCAGAGGGATGTCAAACTCATTTGAGTTTTGTCGGCCACATGCAGCCCAATTTAATCTCAGGTGGGCAAGACGAGTAAAAATCATAGCATAATGCAGCTACATCAGCCTCTCACATTACACCAGACGCGCACTCTCTACTCCTCTTATTCTCTATCTCACCAATTCCAAACGGCACGGGCTCCCCCTTGTGTCCCGGCATAGTAAAACAACGTCCAAACAGCTGTATATTTTTTGAAACACTTGGCAAAATCATAGAGCAGGCTGGCTTGGAACCTGGCTTCTGGCCCACGAGCCATATGTTTGTCGATTGCCAACAGGATTCAAATCTGGAGTGGACGATTGTGATGCAGACAGTGATTCATTTGCAGAGCAGGACACAGAGGAAATAGAGCTGATGTGTAGTGATGCAAAGGCTGTGTTGATGGATTATTCAGCTTTCCTGTTGTAGACTGGAGCCTCCATTATAGATCAAATCATCCGAGGTTCTTCTTGTTATATGAATATAGGTTATACAAATATGAATAAGGAATGGGTGCAGCAGCTGACAGTTCATTTTGAGGACTGATTGTTTAGTAATTGCTTGCACATGCATAATTGCAAGAGTCACGTGTAAATGCCAAGCTGGTTCCATCTCTAGCCGATACGCTTGGTTGTTAAACATGTGATTGGGCTTTTTCAAAGTCATTACCTAAGACCAGAAACTAATGGATTTCCTGACCTTTCATTATGAAAATGATGCAGTGCAAATTAACCAATAATAATAAGAATCAAATGAATCTGTGTTTTGAACTTTTGCATTGACCTTCTCCACTGGTATTCCTGACTGAGAAATGCCGTATTTGGTGATATACGGTATATCTAAAAGATCAAAGTTTGTGATTAGTATTGTGCTGTATCCTAGTGATACGAGTCACAGAATTGCACCATATTTAAAAATCCAATGAATGAATCAGAATTGAAACATTTATTAGCACAATTGCTTTCTCGTCTCTTATTCATACATTTCTAATTGTTCCATTTCCAGCCTATGAAAAGAATTGGTCTTTTCATTGCATACATGTTTTTACAGATGGACAGCAAACTGCCTGATGACGTGCTAATGACTTCTCAGTAGGAAGCAAGTGACCTTCCTCTTTGAATTGAACGAATCCAACTCAATACCGAGCAGGGATGGGAGGCTCGCCATGGGAACAGAGCAGAAAGTTAATGAACAGGCTTCACAGCTGACAGCGATTGTTTGCAGGAGCTCACACACACACACACACACACACACACACACACACACACACACACACACACACACACACACACACACACACACACACACACACACACACACACACACACACACACACACACACACACACACACACACACACACACACACACACGTTGGAACTAGAAGGACATACAATCACAAAACACCGTGGCCATGTGACTGGGCACCAGGGGTGTCAAACACATTTTAGATCAGGGGTCACATGCACTCTTATTGATTGCAAGTGGGCCGGACCAGCGTAATCACTCCATAATTACCTATAAATAACAACAACTCCAAATGTTCTCCATTGTTTTAGTGCCAAAAAGTACATGCTGAAAATATTCACAATTAAGGAACTCTTTTTACAAAACACTGAACAACTTGAAATTTCTTCCTCTCTCCAACTCATCGGTTCCAAGAAATACGGGCTCGCCCTGGTGTCCCGGCATAGTAGGTGCGAGACAATAACCCAACTGTCATCTAGCGGGCTAGATTGGACCCCCTGGCGGGCCCCCGTTTGGCCCGCGGGCCATATGTTTGACACCCCTACTACACACAGACGCGATGGAGCCCCGTTAAGCTCGAGGGGAAACAATGTACCATCTCAGAGGCAGCCCATAACGAGGCAGTGAGGGAGAGAGAGATTGTCATTTTCATTTAATTAAAGCAGAGGGATTCACAGGACAGCAGCAGTGACCGGGGGAGATTTGCATGGTGCTTCACATCTGCAGGGCACATATTGATGGAGCTCAGTGGTGGAGCTCAGCTAAAAGTTGACTAACCCCCTTTGGCTTATTTTCATTACCTATCAGTCCTCTGGAAGAAGGTATTCAGTGTATTCACTCTGCAGTGAAGAGCGCCTTCCACCTGTCACCAGCACTGCAAGTCGTCCACTTTTGGTGAATGCAGCTCACGATGAATGCAGTATGGCAGCCTTCGATTTTTATTCAAACTCTTAAAAAGCTGTTAGCTTGTCCTTTGTGGACGACTGTAAAAACATAGAGGTGCAATATCGCGACCTATGTAGACCTGAGCACATTCCTGACTGACGGAAATAAGAATTCATTCATCATTTAGGCGACTTTGCACACACAAAACATCACTGAATGGATTTTCTCTTTCATCTATGCCATGAGATCAATTTCATTAAAATATTCAAGGCCAACTAAACCATCCATATGTTTTCAGTGTGAATAAAACCTTATTCAGCTCCATGGTGATGATGAGAGCAACTGACGTCCAAAGATCTCAACCCACATTATCAGCACTGTTGGAGGTGAAAAATGTTTTCAAACGACCCCAGTTATTAACCCACTTGTCAAACCCGGTTGGTCCCGTCATCTCCCCACAAAGCTCATGAAGTGAATGAAAATGATGTGGTTCATTTGTACCTCATGACAAACATGCATTCTAAACGTATGGCCCTGATTAGAGCGCAAGGACTTATAGGTTCCCCATTGTGCCTCGTATAATGACATCACCGAAGCCCCTGAGCCATCAGTCTTTTTGATTAGACATGGAAAGCGGTGTGCTAATTGAGTACGTGGTGGTCTGAAGGAAATACTTAAAATATGGCCATGCCGTTTGAACATGGATCAATAAGCCATCTACATACAGATCAATGTATAGTGATAAACATGGCCATATTTTCCCGTGCATGTTGCTGTAAATCATCCCCCCCTTCACAAGGAGTATAAGTGTACTGTATAGCACTCCCCTGCTACCAATACCTTGAGGCTACTTCACATATGTCATGAACTAGTGCCGTAAAATGCATAATTCAAGATGTAATTTTACGTGATAAATCATTGACGTGCATGTTAGAAAGATCTGTTTAAACTGAACTTTTGAATCTCACAGATTATCCTCCATCTTGTAAAGGGTTGATTATAATACGCCCATCCAACACTCCCCGTTTCTCCTCGGGGATGTGCTGAATGACTCGCACTGGGAATACTTTGAATTGGTCAGAGATATTGGAAGTAAATAAAAACTGTGCGGAGGCCATAGCTCTGCTCTGTAACCTTGCAGGGTGAAGGCTGGGATGCCCGTGGAGCTGAAATATGGAGCTGTCAAGGGGAAGCACACAGCGGCAGCAGAGAAAAGGACACGGGGAACCAGCCAGGGGATGTGGTGGAGAAGTGATGGGATTGGTTTAGAGTGCCTCATGCTGGGTGTATCCATGCCATTATCCCAGTCTGCTTTGAAGAGAATACTTGATTGCTTAAGGACGGTCACCGTAGCAGAACAAAAGGTGAGGCCGTCACCATGCAGAGAAACTTCATCAAGAGGTAAGTGTGAACTCTGAAGAGTGCCGGTGCCAGAACCCCTTGCATTCTTAAGAGGTGACTTCTTGAAAAGATAATAACCAGAGCAAATAAAAGACCAATCCACACCTGACAATTACGCAGTGAGACTATACACTATGTCCTCACAGTCAACTTTCTCCTGTTCCCAAACTTCACCGAGTGCTTTAACTCTTTCTCTCTCTCTCACACTCACACACACACACACACACACACACACACACACACACACACAAAATATTTGACAAAAGTTTCACCAACTTTAACAATTACAGTCTGGATTCAAAAACATTCCAAGTAGGCCTCTAACGCAAATACTGTTTCTTTAAGTTTCTTTTACTACTGTCTGACAGTGTTCTGATTAAAAATCGAGTGAAATTGACTCGATTTTTAATGGCAGAATAGGAACATAAAATAATCATATAGATTTTTTTTGTATAACACTGAGTTGAATAAAACTGTTCAGACAATAACCCCCATAAAACGTCCATGACTCCAGTTCTTGGGGATCAAAAAGACAAGATAGGCTGTTGCCAGATTTACCATTGACCAGGCAAACAGAATAATTTGAATACAAAACTTCTAAAACAAATAAGGTTGGCAGTATTTAGTGATATCTAGTGGTGAAGTTGTATGTTGCTGCTCAGTACAACTCACCTCAACCTCACATTTCAAGCATGTAGGACAGCTTATTGTGACTTTCATTAAAACAAAACTAAAGTAGTGTTCAATGTCCATTCTGGGCGACAGTAGACACATAAAGGGATGGCAGCCTTTGCAGTTTAGATACAGGGGCTCATACTTGGATTGTAACAACAACTGGTACATTCAGGAAGTTACACTCATAAAAACAAAATGATATTTTCTTCCATATTTGCGAATAAATAAGCAAATGTATCTAAGGCTGGACGAAGGAAAAAGAAAATATTCACAGAATAGGATTATTTCACCCTGCAGCAAATATGTAACAATAATACAGACAAACAGGCTGTAGATTGACGAGACTAAACTCTCCCTTATCTGACAATGATCAGAACTAATGTGGAACCGATGGCAATTACACCAACTACATTCAAACCAACTGCCATGTTACCTTTAATCAGAGTGTCACCACATGCTTTGCACACGCTAATGAAGCCCATGTTCAAATGCAGCATGTGCTGAGGCAGCCCTGCGAGGGATTTGAATGGATGCTGAGGGGAGCAGCTTAAGAGTGTTTAATTCATCTCCTAATCAGAGTAATGGCTTCATCGATACATCGAACCACTGGCATGTGGTAATGGAACAGTCCTCTCCAGTGCAACCAGCACTGGGATTTATCAACACCCATGCACGGAAAGTCAATGACAGTATGCGTGTGTTTCTGCAACTGCGTGGTTAAACTGCCAGGAGAGTGAAAATGTAAATATTCCACTGCCAACGCGCCCAGGAATGTTTGCGGGCGGAGGATAATCGGAGTGCAGAGGATGGAGAACTCGAGGGTCTAAGATGCATGGCGCAGGTGTAGTGTCAGAGGTTCTGAATAGACTATAATGAAACAAAGGCGTAATCGTGTCTCTGTATATTTTATGCATGCGTGGATGAATATAGCACATAACGTCATTAGCCGCGTGCGTGTGTGTGTGTGTGTGTGTGTGTGTGAAACACATTCTTCTGTGACTGTGTGAGTGTGAGGAGTAGGTAGTAGCGGGGAACGTTGTGGCCAGGCGATAACAGCGATGAATGGCCCCGCCAAGTATCTAATGAAGCATTAGTGACAGACCGAGGGACGACACTCCTCGCCTCCCCGGCAACTCGTGCACCAGCACCCATTTTTCATCGGGGGCGCGGAGGGACCGGGGAGGCTGCAGATAAAGGGATAAACAGAGGTGTGGGGAGCGGCGTGGAGGAGACGCTTATGATGAGCGCTCACCTTACAAGGCGCAGGAATGTCAGCTCAGCGAAAGCACGAGGAGGCGGCCGAAAAACACAGCATCCCATTTATTAGGTTCGTTAAGAAAAAGCCACATTCGCTGAATATGCAGAGCGCGGCCTGCGTCTATGTATCAGGAGTGACATTATTGGGTGTCATCCGTGTGGAAGTGTGAAGGTTATTGAAACAGCACACGGAGATGTCACAGAAAGCAGTAATGATTAAGTGGAGATGGGGAGAGTCAGGCTCATGTATCCTCCTCCTCCTCCTCCTCCTCAAAGAAAACAGTTTGTGCTGTTTTCAAAGAAGAACCTGCGCCACATTGCTTATACATTACACCACTGAAGAATACTTCTCATTGGATTTTCATTTCCTGGAAGCTCTAAGAAATTACTAGATTATACGAAATGCATTTTGCAATTTAGTATGAGAGTATGTGCTATCCTTTGGTCAAGTGGTGTGATGCAGAAACTATTTCAACAAATGGCATCAAATTCTTTCATCAAAGACAATCTCTCTCCATGCTGACATCAACACCATGGTTACAAACCAAAATGCTATGCACTCTGAAAACAAACACTCCGGTAACCTTGGTAACAGCAGCATTGCTGTCCCCAGAGGCCAGACATCAAATGTGACAAAAGGTCAATACTGCAGACCTGCAGTTGAGTGGCTAGAACAGACTGTGTCTCTGATAAAAATGATTTATTTAATGGCATTATTGGAGCTGGTTAAAAGTCCAACATGTTCACAGAACGCTGCAGGATCCTCCTACTGTCCATCTGTGTTCACATCGCTCGCTGAAACGCTCTGCAGAGCCCACTCAATACGGCATCACAACAGGTGGACGCTCCCAAAACTAAGAGCTTACACTGTGTGCTAATTAAAAGTAAACTGAAACATTTAATCCAGATGAATAGATTTCTTAACTTTTTCATATGGTCTGATGTTTAGAAAACAAACCATATACTTAATTGCAATACTTCAATATCGGCACTCGTGTATCATGAGTGAAAATGCCGAGGATTATCGAGAGCACAGGGCAACAAAAAGAGAGCCATATCACACCTCACCCGCTCCAAAGGACATTTGGAGACCTCATTCTCCTGAATTACTTTCAAACTTCTGAGAAATAAACACGGAGACATCAAATCCCCAGGGCCACATCCAAGGACGAGTCGAGATAACACGCCCAGACGCCCATCGAGGTGAAGGCCAGCGTGTAACTCAGCATTAGTTTGGCATTAGATGAGATGTGACCCAGCCAGTAGGTATAAAACACTGAGATTCACTTTCCCCTGTGCTCATCTTAGCATCTCATGTTTTTGAACATGTAGTGTGTCTGTCTACAGGTGCTGGTTTTACACAATTTATACAGAGTCCAGTGCTGTGAGCGTGTGTGTGCTAACTGACGCACTTGTAAAAGCAGAACCAATTAAAATCTCTTGTCGTCATTACCAGCTTGTTTCTGTTGAAGCTGTCGTGCCAATCTTGCCATACCAAGAGCAAACAGAAGGGGGCAGGGCCCCCTGGAAGAGAAATGTAGCAGAGGGGGATGTTTGAGCAACTCCAAGAAAATCACAAGCTTGTACTTTAACATTATCTACCATAAAAACAATTTAAACAAAACTACATTTTGTATATTGAGCAAATCCCGAATGAATCCACCTGCCACAATATCAAAGTACATGACACAGAGTTTCACCTATGGCAACCGAATATGCAGTATACCATCCTAGTTACTCACCAATAAAGTCAACAGACTTTTGACACAGCAACAAACAGAAAGTAATTATTCCGACAAATAATAACATAATAATAATATAATAATAATAATAATAATAATAATAATAATAATAATAATAATAATAATGACAATAATAACCACAAAAGACTTCTAAACTACTCAGACATGAACATATATCAAAACAAAACAAATGCCAGCCAACACGTCAGTTATGACAAATGTCAACACAAAGTCAGGAAGGACACAGCAGTGAAGCTAGTTTCAGAAGAGAGGAGGAGGAAGAGGGAGTATTACTTTCACCACAGACCTTGACTGAAGAGGGACAGCCACGGCTGGTGACGTCATCCTTCCCCCTGTCCCGTAGTGACTTCATATGAATCCCACCGGGTCCTCGTGTATGCCACAATATTCTTCTGGTTGAGCCGAGTGTCCCGTCCCGTCTTCAGACCAACTTCAGTGAAGCTGGTTTTCCTCCATAACGCATATTTATCAACACTGTGAACAGCAGCTTCCGGTGTAGTTAGTAAACAACCTGGGAGACGTGTTTCCGCCGTTGGTAAAATCCTTAATAAATGAATAAGCTTCTGCTGTAGTCACTGGCGTATCCCACTGTGTCAACATCAGGAGAGTGCAGGTGTGGCTGCTGACTCAGCACGGAGTTTTAATTAAGGTGATGAGAGCCACCTGTGTGCAGCTGATACGATTCGGGCCAAAATGGCCTCTTTGACAAAGCTTTATTGACAAGATGCGCTGGTGTCAATGAAACTGAGCACCTACATCGCCACCTGGTGGTCGGGCACATTCACAAAAAGGGTGCGTCCACAAAGTCTCAGTGACCTCTGACCCTCTGTTTTGTTTTTTGTTTTTGTTATATGCACAGTACAACCGTTTCAATAAGAAACATTGAAAATACAAATCAAAAAAGCAGGAATTGTAAAATAACATAATAATGATATGTTCACATATCATAATATTGTGAACTTAACATTTCAAAGAGCTTGTGGGTGAAAATGACTATTAACTGGACAGATGTGATTATTTTTATTTTATCTATTTTCTTTTTCATTTGACTTTAATTTGTTTGACCTCTTCTCACATACAATGGTGACCTCTCACCCTGCTGATGGTGAGTCCACAGGATTGCAGGAGGCAGCATACGTACATGGGGTAACATTGGGGTTCACTGTCTTGCCCAAGCTTCCGGGATGGAGAAGGCCGGAATCGAACCACTGACCTTTTGGTTACAGAACAACCCCTCAGTCAAAGCCACAGACGCCATCTTTTTGAAAGTTCATTCAGTCTTTGAAAATGATAATACTAATAATAACGAATAATATAGTATACATATGTGTGTGTATACTTTACTAAAGTCAGGGTGAACTGATCACTTTTTAAAATATCACCTATCAACAGCTCGGGGTGTCGGTCGTGCTTTGGAGAGGCTCCTCCCCCTCAGAGTTCACCCAACATTAGTCATGAAAGCGGATCATTAGACCTTTGCATTCATCAGACTCTGGTGGCGAGGATGAAAGTATTTGCTGAGGCGCCGCTTCAACCGAATATGAGATTCCAGGAATCCCTTTGTGCGCGTTGATGAATCGCACAGACAGATGTCTTTCTGCTGACCTCATCGAGACATAATGGATGATATTGGATTAATCACATGCAGCGTTAACCTCTGGTCTGCTATGATCAATAGGAGCCTGATCGTGAACTTTGGGTCCGGGCCTCAGCGTTTCACTCCACTCATCAGTCAAATCTACATCCCATTGACTTTCGCTGGGGCCGCGGCGCGGCGCAGCGTGGATAGATGGGTTCATTGAAGAGTGAACGAGACAAATGGATGGACTGTGCTTTGTCACCTTTTCCTGCAGTCTCCTTGTTCTCCTCCTCCCGCCCTCCCGCCTCACGGTTCCCCTCCAGAAAGGCGAGCGGTCAGCTGAAATGAGTAACGGCCGGCTGGTGCGGCGAGATCGACATACATTACCGAGCCATCCATCACGTGGCTGACAGCGCTCTGATGCTCTCTCCAGAGCCTCGCTTACCTGGATGTACAGCGTTCACACACACTCAAGCACTAACTCCCATTTAAGATCTCCCATCAGCCATTTGGAGTTTCCTTACCCAGCATTAAGCCGGCAGGGATGGGACCCAGGGATGAAGGGGATGTTGAGGGGGGGGGGGGGGGGGGGGGGGGGGGGGGGGGCAAAGGGGGGCAAAGAACTGAAGTTGAAGTTTCTATAAATTCTCTGTTGGATCAAATCAAATGCCAGCTCTGTTGAGTGGTTTAGGAGGAAAATACGTCTCAGTGCATTTCCGAGAGCAAAGAACATTATATGGCCAAAATGTGCACCGGCAGATTTATACATCAAGCTCGATGAGGACACTGTCGGGAAACATTGTGCGGCATTATTGTGTTGTACTTTCTTTTTGTTTTGATAATGGTCGTTAACACAAACACACACACACACACACACACACACACACACACACACACACGGGTATATTGCATATTTCAATGTATATCACAATGAATTGTGAAGCTATCAGACTTAATGTTCTGGATCTCTGCCCGAGGAAATGTTCTCTATGTGGAACTTTCTGAATGCTAATAGAACAGCTCTGCTTCATATGCTGCATGTCGACTCCTACTCCTGTCAAATACATTCATGACTGATACATCAGGGCTGCTGTAACTATTTTCTCCACAAACAGAAAAATACTCGAAAGGCCGGGCCACTGTCAAAGTTAATGAAATATATGAAATGTTGATAACTTTAAAAAAAAATCTCAGCCCGTTCCATTTTCCTTTGGTACAGCCTCTGATCTTGAAGAGGGCAGTGAGACCGACACATCATCAAATGAATGGCTCTGTATTTATACAGCTGGTGCTTTATCAACCCTCAAAGTACTTTACAGTACAGTTTATATTCACCCAGCCACACAGTCATTCACGCTGTGCATCTATTTGCAAAAGTTTGTATCTATGAGCAGATGGCACAATGTCAGTGTATTTTGGTCCAAGGACACCTCAGCATGCAGAATGGGGGGGCGGCAGGAATCAAACCCCCGACCCTCTGGTCAGCGGGCAGATGTAGTAACCCCCTTGGCCACAGCAGGCCCAAAAATAGTGCTCATAGTTTCCCCATACAACACACACATGTACGTGGGAAAACCAAAATGCCACGTTCCTTAAATGCACCATCACAACTGGCGAGCCAATCAGAAATCAACCGGTGAGTTTTTCATCAGCTGAGCAGTTGGGTGAAAGAATGGCGGTTTGGTTCCTGCATTAATGTTCCCACAGTGCTCCGACACAGGATCATAATCACTCTGGATGCGGAACAATCAACTATCATGAAATATCAATGAAGGGGGCCCATGGGAGAGGAGCGCTTGGATTGATGGTTTTGTAAAAGTTGCCTCACTTTGACAAAAACAAATCAGGGATTCATGTGGAGATGAATTTCATGTGCGCGGCTCCGGCGATTCTGGAATCTGTAGTCGACAGAGTTTTCCTTCACTGTGGAATTTGAAAACACGAGGTCTGCTGCGAGTGTTGCATATGATGCTGGTGATGATGTTAGAGTGATCATCGTGTGTGTGTGTGTGTGTGTGTGTGTGTGTGTGTGTGTGTGTGTGTGTGTTTGTGTGTGTGTGTCTGTGTGTGTGTGTTGCAGCGGCAGCATTGTTTCCCACGAGTTTGTACACCAATCCTTTCAGGATCAACGTGTTGACATGCTCCTCACGTTGGAGGTGAATGATGTTGGAGGTAAACGTCTTCCCTAATGTTCCTCCCCCAGCTGCTGTTTCGCCTTTTGTCTCCTGTTTTTCTTTGTTTACTTTTGGCCTCTTCACCATTTTACTTAGTTTGTCTTTTCAAACCAGACGGGCTTTTCTGTTCTTTACATTCAGCCTCGTTGCCCCCGGTTGTTTTCCTCTGTGTTAATCTGAGAGCTTTGTTGACGTCTGCTCGACGTGATTTGGAGGAGGAAGCACAATGATATCTGAATATCGGTTTGTTTGTTTGTTTGTTTGTTTGTTAAGATATGAGGTCAGAGTTTCACCGACTTCCTCCCTGGGTGACCATCAAACAGCCTGTTGCATCATTGAATAGTTGTTCATCAGTGGGTTCAGCACAGAGCAGGAACTAAACAGACAAACTGGAAACTATCTAGTATCTGTAATAGTATGAGGGTGTGGCTCAGGAGGTACAGTGGCTTGTCCACTACTCGGAGGGTCTGGAGTTTGACCTTACTCTCCTCATTTCCATGTATCAGTGTTCTTGGTTACCAAACCTCTGACAGTTGTTATGGCAGTGTTTATGGGATGCATTATAGCAACAATTCTGTATATAAAAAATGAATGAATAATGGTAATAATAATAATAATGACGACAACAACAATAATAATATTAACTATGACGATGATGATGATGATAATAATGAATGGATGAATGTCAAAACAGTACTATGAAATGCATTGAGTTTTCAACAAGTCCAGAGAAGCTCTCTTTATGAATACAGATCGGTCACCAGGGGGCGCTGTGGTAATTGACAAGCCTTGACAGGTTTGAACTGTCATGTTTGAGTTTGATGCAATCGCTGTGTATTTTTTTAAATTTTTGAATAGATGTATCACAGTTTAATTTAGCAGAGGCTTTTATCCAAAGCGACTTACATGTGAGGGTCGGGAATTGAACCAACAACCTCATGCACTCAAAAAACCTGCTTTACCACTGACCTATAACCACCCCGGTGGATGCAAACATAAGTGGGATGTAACACGGAATATAAAGACTTGAACACTGCATATAAAGCTGTGCGCCTCCATGACCTGCAATAACAATTCACATACTTCAGCTGCAGTACCGCCGATGGCCACCGTGAACCATGTCTAAAACCATGGCGTGCACTCATGGGTATATACACTGTGGGAACAACTGGCCTCAGATGTTTTATTATTGTATCATTGCAAGGTGGAGATACATTCCAGCAGTGTCAGCTCTTCAGGTACTCATCTCATGAAAGTTCTGTGATGCAGTGTTTGGACAAACAACCTGGGAAAGACTTTTATTGGTTTAAAAAAATAAAATAAAAAATGTAAAGCCTCGACTTAAGTTGATGTTGTCTCCACTAAAGTAGCAGAGAGCGTCTTTAACATCCTCTGTAGAACCTCTTGTTCTTTTCTCCTCATCTTTATTCTTCCTCGGGCGGCGTCAAGGCCCGAGGATTTAAAGCTCCTGCCATGAAACACAACACCCCTGCTTCCACACAACCTTGTTGGATCTTTTTCTACTTTCTATCATCAAGAGATAACAGGGACTCGCACTTACTGCCTCTACCGCGACATCGCGGCGTTGACACAACAGTTTGGACACGACGCGTGTTTTATAATTCACTCCCAGCAGACAAAAGCCTCCTGCAGCTGTCACTCCTCCGCCCGCTCTCCTCAGCGTTTCCTTCCCATTCATCCTTCATCGTTCACAAAGCGCCGCCTCTCCGTATCAAAGCACTTCATCAAACTCATCTCGCCTCCAATTTGCAGCCGCTTCAGCTCTTGTTTTAATGTCGCATTTGGGAGGAAACACACACACCAACAAAAAAAATAAAAAGCCTGATTTGGTGGAAATTTGATCAATAGGATGCGTTTTCAATCTGTTTTGATTTGCATCTGCAGTTTATTTTCAAACAGCCAATACAGCAAATGATGTAACCTGCATCCACTGAACCATAGAGACTGGCAGTGTCGGCACAATGAGTTCTCACAGTTTCAGCTGACGCAGATAGGTCTATCAGACCGTGTGCTTTAAAGGGCCAGTGCCTCCTTTATTGTAGTTCTCATTATCTTAGAGTGAAACCTATTTTTGAATGAAAATGTCCCTTCTCAATATAACCGACATAAACCACTGATTTTTACACTTGCAAAACTATCCCACCGGCCAGATTGGACCGTCTGGCGGGCCGGTTCTGGGCCGTAGGTTCGATACCCATGTGGTAGAGGTACGGTACAACAGAAGTCGTGATCCCCTCCAGTATTTGACAGTCACCGACACAGACCTTTGGGAGCGGACAAGAGAAGCACGGAGTGATTCCATAGGTCTGATGCACCTTAGTGAGACCGGACATAAACACTTTCAATGAATGTACAGATTGTACAAGAAGGAATGAACGAAATGATGATCAAATAATCGAATACCACCGTCATTGCAAAAAAAAAAAAAGACTTCCCTCGGGACGTGAGTGGAGGCGGAGCCGCAGGACGAAGCCGGCTGAGTAGATGGATGGTGTTTGGTTAAAAAAAAAAAGCTGCCTCATCATGTCCTACATCACTGGTGGGAGGGAATGTAGAACAGCAGGTGTTTCACAGGATGTTCAGTGATTCCTGCTCACCAATAGTTCACTCTGATGTCAGGCTGCTCCTCTACAAACTAATCACACCCTGGTTCTTGCAAGGGAGTCGAATAAAGCATCAACAGCAGAATGTAACACGTATTCCACTCGCCAGCTCTCAAACTTACTTGACTTGTGTGTTTCCAGATTCTCTGTTCATGTCCGAGGCAGAGTGGGGGTGTTCACTTCTTAATGTGCTGACTCTCACTCCCCACCAGGGGGCCCTGGGGCAAAGACAGCAGACTTGTGGTTCCCCACATTCATCCCATTCTTCTTTGCATGATGATGATGGTGGTGGTGGTGGTGGTGGTGGTGGTGGTGGTGGTGGTGGTGTGTGTGTGTGTGTGTGTGTGTGTGTGTGTGTGTAAGGGCCATGTCATGTGATGGACAACATGAACACAGTGTTATATTGAAATGTGGAGCAGATGAGAACAACCAGCAGCTGGTGTTTCCATCCTTCCCTCTGTCTGTCCATCCATCCAACCATCCATCCATCTGTCCCTCTGTCTGTCCATCCATCCATCCATCTGTTTGTCCATCCATCCTTCCATCCACTCGTCCACTCATCCCTCTTTCTAACCGTCCATCCATCCATCCACTCGTCCACTCATCCCTCTTTCTAACCGTCCATCCATCCATCCATCCATCCACCTAAGCATCTACTCATCCCGCATCCATCCATCCCTCTAACTATCCACCCATCCACAGACACGTACACTTGTCCACCCATCCCCCGGTCCATTGTTCCATCCATCCATGTATCCATCCATCCATCCACCTGTATATCTACTCATCTGCGTGTTCATCCATTCATTCATTCATCCATCCATCATCCATCTTGAGAGTAATGTAACCCTCTCATCATAATCAGGATCCGGATCAGGAGCCTCGTTCAGTCCTGATGTTAAAGGTGTAGTTCATATAATTCATGTTCAAAAACTCTTTTTATCTCACTACATGAACTCTACATCACACCCAGAAGCTATTACTAGATTAATAAAAAAAAAGAAGAATAATCAGACCCGGGACGATCTAACGTTCTTCATGTAGGAACTTGTCCTGGCCATATATTCCTGTAATGCTATCTATGTGATCCCAAAAAGCAGATATATAAAAACTTTAGTATTTTTTTTATTCCCCTCCATCTGATCCTGGTGACAGCGTCATATTTAAAAGTTAATACTGCTCTTAAACCTGATATTACCTCTGTCCTTTAGAGGATTTAAGAAACCCACAGAGAGGTGTGTGTTTACACCCCGCCCCCCCCCCCCCCCCCCCCCCCCCCCCCCCCCCACACACACACTCAATAAACCTCAGAGCTGAACTGTGTACAACAGTTGTGTGAAAAGCTGGTGTCCTGTGGACAGGGCACAAGTCAGAGCAGTGTGTGTCCTTGGAGCAGCGTGGATGGTGTTGATGGTGCGACCCCACACCCCTCTGAGCGTCTGACAGCACCGACCTGAGATTAATGGCGTCTTTTTTTAAACTCTTTTTCACAAAGAAAAGTCGCTGATTGGCAGCGAGACTCAAGGTCGTGGAGTTCTTTCACATCGTCGAGACGAGGACGAGGTTAGAAAATCACTTATACGCATCAACTTCGAAGAATGTACGTCTGTGGGCTCATTTGTATCAGTGCAGATTTCGCGACAATAAAAGCAACAACAACAATAACAACAACGACAACAACAACAACAACAGTACCACAATGGCTTCAGGACCTCTATACTTTCACAACACAATGAAAAATGCATAGGATACCGGTGCACACAAAATACAACTACACAATTCAACTGCACCGCAACACAACCGCAAAACCCGTATCATAACAAAAACACAGAAATCACAACACAGCTACAAAAGCCACACACAGAATATGAAGGCTACAACATACAAGGAAAAGAATCACAAGTGAGCATTTAAAGGTGCAGTGTGTAAGATTTAGTGACATCTAGTGGTGAAGCTGCATGTTGTATCCATCACCTCACCCTCGCCCTTCTGAGCATGAAGGAGAACGTACGGTAGACTGTAAAAACATGGCAGCCCCCGTAGAGAGCACCCACTCCTCGTGTAAATAAAAAATCAATCGGCTCATTTAAGGTCGAGGGGGGGGAAAAAATCCATTGAGGTGATTTTCAATTCATGAAAATGTCCGTATGGAATTGCTTTGTGATATTTTCACAAGTGACAAAAATGACAGAAATCTTACACACGGCACCTTTAACGCACCCCAAGAAGCCAACACACACTTTTACCAAGCCCAACACAACTGCTGCAACCACACATTTACAAAAGGTACAAACGCCGCAGCACAGAAGCCACAGCTCAAGTGCAACGACCGCAAAACCTCCGAGAGCTACGCTTCACACAAAAGCTGTAACGCAAACCCCTGTTGTGTCGTGTTGTGCCGAAACACATGAACTCGAGAGCTAATGCGCAAACGAACAAAAACGAATACATTAATAAATCAATATTGATACACTACAATGGGATGGAGCGGCCCTGACTGGTGCAGTCTCCATGTTCGGCAGCGCCGTGCCTGACTCTGCCTCCCATGAATACGCAGCCTTGGCACGGGTCTGAATGGAAGCGTGAGCGATTGTGCGTCCGGCTGCATCGGCCCGTGATGGACGTGTGACCTGCTCCGGGAGTTAATTGTGCTTCCCGCTCGTTGCGCGTTCTCATCGACAACGCCGTGACCCTGAGGAGGAACGGAGAGGCACGGAGAATAAATGATGAATGCCTTCGGTTTCCTGTTTTATTCCAGTATAATTGTTCTCTCTCTCTCCGACTGTGGGCCGCGGGGGACAGCGCGGTCCTTCCGTGCAGTGGGTGGAACATTTCATCCGCACTATATGTACTGTATCTGTGTGTGTGTGTGTGTGTGTGGGGGGGGGGTTCCAGGTATTAGTCACATCCTGTTTTGCGGTCTTATTACGGAGCCTGTCTGCTTCCTGGGGACATGCGCCACATTTTCAAATAAGGTTTAGGTCAGGCTGAGGTCAGGTTCAAACCGAGGCTCAGATTAAAATGAGTCATGGCACGTTCGGTTGAGGTTGAGCTGAGGTTCATGTCAGGTTTAGGTTAGAAGCACGTTGAGACAGGGTTATGGTTCGGTTGAGGATGAATTGAGTTCAAGGCAAGGTCGAGGTCAGGTCAAGATAAGTTTAAGGTTAGGTTTAAGTTAGGTTTATCGAGAGGCTAAGTTAAGATAAGGTTGAAGGTTAAGGTTATGGTGAAGTTAGGATTGGGTTAGGGTTCAATCTAGGTTAACTGTGGGTTAAGGTTGAGTCAAGATTAAGTTTAGATCAGGTTATGGTGAACTTAAATTTGGGTTAAGGTAAGGTTTACGTTAGCTGTAGATTAAGGCTAGGTTAAGATTAGGTCAAGTAAGTTAATCTTCTACATAAATCTTCACATTGGCACACGTAATCATGCACACACACACACACACACACACACACACACACACACACACACACACACACACACACACACACGAAACAATGAGAGGGTTCCCCCTCAGGGGGAACAGCCCGAACCCCTCCGATGAGCCTTTGGGGACTCGGCCCGTGCCGAAGAGAAATAACATGTGTTGGTGTGAACCTCAGTGGAGGCGAGGAGCTCATAGATCCTGCAGCTGATGAGCTCATGGGCGTCGGCAGGGGGCAGTTCCCTGGGATTTATCTGGCAGCTGCAGCAGCAGATTGGAGCTGCACCAGGACGACGGTGTTGTTTCAGATGTCACAGCTGTTTGTTCTGGCCGGGTCCGACCGATGTCAACAAAGATAGATCCTGCGCTGAGGTTCACGATAAACACAGTCATCTCGTCGTCCGGACTCATCGCGTTGGGTTCGTTCGTGGTCTCATGCTCGGCTGATGGGGTTTTAACGTCTTGGCCTTTGGCCTCGGACAAATATCTCCCCGCGTTTTATTTTGGTTAAAAAAATAATAACGAGCATTCTTCGGCGTCTAGACGGGAAGAAAAACAAGTTGTCTGCTTTGCTTGCGGATACTTACTGTGTGGATGTGAAGGCTTTTAAAAACACTTTAGTGTCCACATGACAAATCGGCTCTCATTAAGACCGATTCAGCAAAGATTATTCTTTGGCAAACAGCGGAATGTTTACTCATCTGCCAGCATTAGCAGTCATTTGAAGTTGTCTGTCTGCTGCCTTAGAAGTGCTAAGTCCCATTCTTGTTTGGTTTCTGGCTCAGCTTTGTTCCCCACCAACTCCAGAGGGAGACTTTTCATCTTTTCCTTTGTTTTGGAACAAAAAAAGCGAAGTGCAGCCGTGAATGTAATGATAGTACTCACATTTTTACAATAAAAAAAAAAAAAAAACTGTACAAGGTTATAAAATCTCCTGCCCCTGACTAGTTGAACAGAGTATCTCCGCAGGTTAAACGCTGACACGATAAAACAGTGAAGGGGTGAAAACACTGTGTTTTAGGGACCGAACACAGAAGGATGCTCAATATATTTGTTATATATGTTTGGGTTTTTTTAGGTCATTTGATGGAGGGTCTTGAAAATCAATGTGAGGTGGTTAAATTTCCCCAGGGAGAGGCTGGAAATGCTGCTCATCAAATAACTAACAGGGCCCGGATGAGTACAGTAGAATCACTTTGAGAAAATGAGAAGCTTCTGCGACTGTGAGCGACGCCCCAACATGGCGGCGGCGTAATGAGTCCGTGCAGGAGAAAACACAATGGCCACTCGCAGACATCAAGGTGACAGAGCGGTCACACGGGTTGAGCTCCGAATCAGGTAAGTGGCGAAAATGTCACTTTAAAGGCGCAGTGCGTAGAATTGTGTGACATATAGTTGGTTTCCTAACCCACATAAGGTTTCACCCGGAGTAATTTAAAGGTGCAGTATGTAAGATTAAGGGACATCTGGTGGTCAAGTTCAGTTCAATTACAGATCATACAGTATGTATACACTTAAAGGTGCAGTGTGACAGCTGAAGAATCTATGAATCATTCAAACATTAAAACATTTCTGATTTGTCCATTCCAGGCTACTGTAAAAAAAAAAACATGGCCGCCTCCATTGATGGCCATATAAATATAATGGACTAATTGAAAACAAGTACAGCACACCCAGATGATTATTATTACAATCCATGTGTTACTCTAATTATTTTAGATTGAATTTCTGCTGAATGAAGCGAAACCTTATCTTGAGAGCCATCACGGCTTATGTTCTATCTCGTGACAGCGTGACGGTCCCTGTTCACTGGTCAATTTCCTCTCGTCCACCTGCCAGTGATTTGGCGACGTACCCTCTCCCCCCTCTGGCAGATTGACTCCCCGCACACTCCCTCCATCCATCCCTCCCTGTCCCACCCTGTCCCGTCCCGTCCCGTCCATTCCGATACTGGATAAATGAAAACCCATCAAGAAGATATCAAGATAAACATAAAAGTAGTCTGAGGTTGACAAGAAAATAAGAGTCATCCATCAAAGGCCTGGGCTACTTACACAACATGTCAGCAGAACCCTTGGGTTCCCAGCAGGCTGCCTGGCTCGCCTTTAATTCAGGACACTGAACCAGATCAGCACATGCGACAGCCGGACCACAAGCCCCAGAGATCGAGGAGGAGGAGGGGCGGTTCTCTGTGTTGTTTTAATGCATTTGATCAACATCGGGTTCCAGAGGAGCGTCACACACTTCATTATTCCTCGAAGGAGCGTCGGACAAGAGAGTCTTCATCCTCATATCTGACCTTTGCAATCGGCACCATCGCTCTTCCTCTTCTCCCCTCTGACACCCGCTGACGTCACGCTTCATCTTTCTATTCCCCTAATTCTCCGTGCTGCGAGAATCACTGAGCTATATCATCTTTTGTCCACCGCTTTGCCCGAGATAAGGTTTATGTTTATACAGTTTTGTCCTCCCCGCTAACGGACGGAAACCGTCCTGATAAATGTCACGCCAACGAAGCCTCGTCCACCATCTAATCTCCGTCCCCACGTGGTTATAAATCATCCACTCGGTTCAACGGTACAGAATCAGTCAGTGGAAACATCTTCACAAAGTGACAGCGACACACTGATCAATTCAAGGGCAGCGGCAGAAACCAATTAAGAGGTTAATGGTGTGATACATATTGTATGTAAGGTTCCTTTCACTTTGCCCCGAGCGACATGCACAGTCACGTTTATGAAATGCTCCCTCGGAGGCGATGCTTCATTGTGGTGGACAGGGCCAGCAGGTGGCGCCGCCGCCGATCCTGATGAGATCGCCGGCTGCGAGACGGAGCAGGCGACGCTCATCGCGGCACAGATTGCGCAGCTGCATACACAGAAATAGCTTCATCTGCGTGTCGCCGTCACCTGCTCCTCGGAAACAGATAGGGATTTAAAAATAACTCTGAATGAACCGAAAACAAGTTTGCACAATGAGCTCGGGAGACCTCCGACAATCTGCAGAGTCTGTGTCCCTGATCTCTTTATCTAAACGGAACAGACCTCAACCTCATTCTCATCCACACCTGCGCGGTCGGACTAAAGGTCAGACTCCTGCACTCGGAGCCTCCAGGGACTGACGTCAGTCCCATTAACATGTACCAGACCCACTCTATTTATATTCTGTGCACACGTCATATATATATATATATTATCTTATCTTATATATCTTTTCTATTCAATTGTAAAGCTGGTACAGCTGGTTCACATTTGAGTCTTTATCATATCTTTCCTTACCATGTTATACTTTCTATAATGCCATGTCATGTCATGTCATGTCATTGTCTCGACTCACCTCATCTCATTTTATTTTATTCTGTCTCACCTTATCACACCTCACCTAAAATCTATTCTGACCATAGTCACCCACCTACATGTCAACTACACAGAACTACACACCGTTTCCACCAAGTGGTGTGTTGGCAGTCCTCCGTGTAATGGCGCACTAGGAACCTGCCATACCGACCTCAAACAGGTTCATTAACACAACTGTGTATATCATTGTATATCTAATGTATGGACGTCACATTATTATCATTATTTAATGTTTTATCTGCATGTTTTGTTGTGTGGGTCCATATTCACTTTTGTTGGTTGATTTCCTTGTAAAGTCTTTCACTTTCATTTTTTTTTTATAGCCCTGGTTGTGGTGCTGATTCACTGTTCTCTTACATATCATAGATTCAGGCACAGCCGCTTTATAGGTTGCTGTATCCTGCAGTGATTGATCGTGAGCTTATATCATCTCTATAGTGCTTTTGCTCCTAATGAAATTCTGCCATTCATGAAAAGCCCATTCCACAATGACTGCTCTGCTCTAAAACCCGCCACTTTGTTGAGATATCGACTAGT
Source organism: Chascanopsetta lugubris (assembly GCA_016785325.1). Lineage (NCBI taxonomy): Eukaryota > Metazoa > Chordata > Actinopteri > Pleuronectiformes > Bothidae > Chascanopsetta > Chascanopsetta lugubris. The sequence goes on from JAFBJT010110895.1 coordinate 28,305, forward strand.
ATCGTCATTTCCATTCTTATCTTAGACTGTAGAAAGGTAAAGTTTCAGGTCTGTCACACTATCCCAGTCACCAAACACCTTTCATGACCTTTAAAAATGGCCTCCCCACTGAAATGTCTGTCTTGCCCCGTGACAGAAGTCCTCAGGGCAGCTCGAGTTGCACTTCTGTGCTTCTTTCCCGGTGAACCACCACACACTGTTATCTGTTCTAGTCCCATTAAGGCATCTGACGTTAAACCCTTTCATGGCTCAAACCCTGTCTCAATGGGTCTATCCTCCCTGTGCCTTGGTGGAGATGGATGGATCCTCACAATCCCATCTTATCACCATGGGAGTGCCCCAAGGCTCAATACTGGGGCCCCCTCTTTTTTACACACTCCCAGGCAATTATACCTGTTATTCTTCCAATTGTATCCATGTTATTTGGCTTGTTTCTCCAATAATTCAAATGGATGAAGGCCTGCCAACGCCATCTGAACCGCATTAAAGGTTTAGTTCGCAAGATTTAGATACATTCTGCATTTCTGTAGGCACAAACTGAATATTAAGAATACATTCTGGTTTTTTTTTATCAGCGTATGATCACTGGCATGTACAAATCATTGTCTCCTTCACCCTCAAATGAGATATTTATATCCATACATCAGAAGCAAGTCCTCTGTGTGGAGGAACACCAAGTTCATTTTATTTTTTTTACATGATTGGTTAAATTAAACACGTTTGGGGTGTTAATGGCTACTGAAGTTTACCTTAGCTTCTCCTATATTCCTGGTTCTAAATTCTGTAAATTCTACAGATTCTACCTTTTCCATTGGTGTGATATTCTCCTCTAACCACACTGCGTCTGTCTCCCAGTGCCGCTTAACAGCAGGGAACTTGACTTTAGCTGAGTCAGGATCCCATTGAGATCTTGGTTGCGGTTGTACCCTCCCCTCGGAAGATTAAATGTAATGTAACGCTGTGTTGCACAAGGGCACTGCAGCTCAGGAGCCGTACATGCTGGCTTTACCTCTGGCTCTTCTTAAAGTATCCTTGAGCCGAGCACTGAGCCCTTAACTGCTCCCCGTACTGAGTCATCATCCTGTATCCAAATATATATGAGTGAATGGATCAGTGAGACACATCTTAAACCACTCTGAATGGCCATTAAGACAAGGAAGGAGGAATGTGCAGTCCATTAACATTCACTGGAGCTGAATATATAATACATTAAATGCTATATAAGGTAAAACTTCACAATGAAGCACAGAGTTCTGCACAAGGGCCCTTAACTTGCATAGGGGCCCTTAGGTAAGAAAAGAATGAAGCAACAAACACAAAATGCAACCAATAGTCCCTCTATAGTTCAACCTGTCTCCCAGGGACCTTTGTATCTGCACAATACTTCACAGAAATAGGTGAGAACGGAAACTACAACCTTTCTGTTGGCACCACAGGGATGTAAACTACATTTTATTGCCTTTATCTGTCTTTGGTTGGATATAATAATATAAACCAGTGGTGTCAAACAAACGGCCCGTGGGCCAGAACTGGCTCACCAGGGGATCCAATCAGGCCCATGGGATGATTTGGCAAAGTGTATAAAATGGTACATGTTGGTTGTATTGATAATGTACTAGAAGATAGGGAAACATATGAAGTTGCCGTTGCTTATAGGTCAAATTTGTTTGTATGTGGCCTCTGAACTAGAACGAGTTTAACAGCCCTGATTTAGACTAAAGATGATTTAAGAACAAATAATCCACTCTTAAAGCTGTTGAAATGACATTAAAAACAAAGTCGCTCTCTTTGACAGTAGTACGGAATACAATTCTGTCACTTCTACCAATAAATACCCACATTTATACCAAAAGCCCTCATTTCAGATAACTGCATTTCCGTCCACAGGCAGTTTCCAGGGGATCCTCACCCTTGTGCCTGACATGGCTGCGGAGCAGATGTGTGATTAAACATGAGTCTCATTCATATTTTGCCTCGTTGGAAGAGATCCAACCAGTTAATATTCCCAAGGTGTTCGTGTCACTATGCAGACTCCCGAGGTAACCCGAGGACATGTGTGAGGTGTGAGGCGTGTGCACATTCTGGGGCCACAGCAGTGACTCAGCAGATATGTGCACAGACCCTAAGTAGCTCAGAAGATAAGGGCAGATGAAAGGTAAAATGCTGCGCAGGCTATCGAAGCAGCAGCTTGTTTGGCCGTAAATCAGCCGCCTCGAACCTCTGAATGTGTCACCAGGTTTACCAGTAGTGGAAGAAGCATTCAGAATTTATTTTTTTTTTTTTTTTACCAAAGCAAAGAAACTCATGGACCCAAATTGAAATACTCCATCACTAGTGGAAGTTCTGTGCATAACATAGTACGTTGCATTAGTGTGTAATTATGCTGTAATGTGCAGAATTCATATTCATATTAGCAATTTAAGGGGAAGCTGTTTTCAACCACTTTATGTTACATTCAATAACATTAAACATAATTTATCTACAGCCGCAAGATAAATGTACAAAAATTCAACAGAAAGTGCAGTACATTTGAAAATGGACTCTGTTGCAATTCATCCGTAAATATGCACAGATTCAGATTGATGAGGAAAACAAGTTAACTGCTGCTAATTAGCTCATGAATTGTAAATGAGCTGTCCTTAAGGGATTTTTGCTGTTTGGGCAAACACCCTCTGAGAGCAAGTGCACCCATTCAAACAGTAGTTCAACGTGGCCACTAATGTCACCTACACTGTGCACACTTATACAGTCTCCTACTATGTCACCTAACTATTGCCTCCATGAGGAAGCTTCTGTGGTCCTCAAGGAACATGGGGAGATGTGCGACATGTCCGAGAATTACATTTTGACGGTTGAAACTGAAGAAGGTCATGGCAATGATCCTCAACCCAAAAGTGAGACCTGTTGTCATGGGTTGTGAGCTAAGTTAACTTGGTGCTTTTATTTTGAAGAGGATTATTTATCTATTTATTTTTGTCCTTTTTGGGGGGTCGCTAGCCTTCGACTGGGAAAAAAAAAGTTACCAAAAAAGTTCCATCCATTCCAAGCACAGTTTAACGACAGGTCAGCCTTTGAGCAAACACCGCACCTCTGAGGATACCCCCCGTGCCTGGCATACATTTCCTCCGTATCTTTCAAATCTGTCTCTACTCCTCTGAGGAGTTAAAAAGGAATAAGAGACGAGTGGAGCACAGAGGTTTATGAGAATTGAAAGAGAGGCCCTCCTCTCTAATTGGCCTGTTGGAGGTTACACGTCTTGTGACGGACAGGTCGGGATAATGAGCCCAAATACGAAGCGGAGACGGAGCATCGTTATTCACACCGCGACTCGCTGGCAGCGGACAAAAGGCTCGTGGACACTGGCAGGAGAAGATGTTGGCAGAGACGCGCCGTTGCCCCCCCCCCCCCCCCCCCCCCCCCCCCCCCCCCCCCCCCCCCCCCCCCCCCTCCCCCCCCTCCCCCCCCCCCCGACCCCCGCCCCCCACACGACTCTGTTCTACTCGTCTCAGCCATTTTACGTTGGAACACCCAGATCAGTCACATCTGCCATCGCGGCACAAACCTGAGCCCTGACCGTGACCAAATCAGACCACCCGTCATGTGAAGATCACCTGGCCCGTCGCCATGACATCTTCACACGGAGAGAACCCTGGAGGGGGCTCACAGTCTCAGTCCATGCAAAACAAAACATTATTTTCGTAACCGATTATTCCATCGATTCATTTCTTAGATTTGATTCGATTAAACGAGCATTTGAAAAGAAAAAGAAAAATAGTACAAGTGCGAAAAGACATATGTCCGAAAATGACAAAATGATCCGACTTGATATTTTCATGTCGGCCTATAGACACCATCGCCGGGGAGCCTGTGTGTGTGTGTGTGTGTGTGTGTGTGTGTGTGTGTGTGTGTGTGTGTGTGTGTGTGTGTGTGTGTGTGTGTGTGTGTGTGTGTGTGTGTGAGCGGCCTCGCGCGCATCTTATGATGAACGAGAGGCAGCGCATGTTTCATCAGGTCCTTAAACTTAAACAGCAAAACATGAATCAAAGATTCGATGATTCGATTCAGGGAATTTGCAATCGAACGATTCTTCTAATCGGTGGGAGTCGATTTAACGATTCATCGATTCATCGTTTCATCGATTCATCGATTCATCGATTCATCGATTCATCGATTCATCGATTCATCGATTCGTTTCAGCTCTACTCCCCTCACACCTCAGTTTCACTCCCGCTCCTCCTCTTCCTCCTCCTCTTCCTCCTACTGCTGCTGCTGCTGCTGCTGCAAGCATGACGATCCCCAAAACCACAGCGAGGGGCTGCGGGCGCCATTCATCACTGCCATGTAGCAGCCCCAGGCCCATTAGTTAGGGAATTGTCCCTCCTTCCACACTGATACGCTGAACAGCGAAAACAACTCAAGTCCGCTGCTGACGGGGGGTGGGGGGGGGGGGTGGGGGGGGGCAGAGGTAAGAGGGGGGGGGGGGGGGGGGGGGGGGGCAGAGGTAAGACAGAGCCTCCTCCGCGCTTTGACTCGTCATCGCTCTAGAAACCTCTCACATTTTGTTGCCACGGCGAGAGACAATCGATTACGGAGCGAGACGCGCGTTCATGTGTAATTAAATCCCCGACATAATTGGTTCAGGGGGAAATGAAAACTAATCAGGGCTAATTAATCAACCTGCTCGTCTGTTTTTCGGCACGAGAGGCTTGAAGGGCTTTATAATTGCCGCGCCGCAGCGAACGAGACCCGGCCTCCCGCGTGAGCCGCTTCCATACGCCGGCGTCGGTGCGCAATGAAGATGTATGGCTTTTATTACCTGTCGTGATTCGAGATAATGCTTCGGAATAAAAAGCACGCGGCGCGGTGAGTAAAGAAGGGGGTCAAAGGTCACGCTGTGTAATTACAGTGATCATCAAATGAGGTGGAAACCGCACCTCTCTCTCTCTCTCTCTCCTCATGTGTGCGAGCGCCGATCCGAGTTGTTGTTTTTTTGGTCTTAACATCCATCCGAGTTCTTTTCTCCGCAATTAATTATCTCCAGTAAATTGGCTGGAAGACGGAGGGTGTGAGTGAAATGCGGTGCAGGGATCATCCCATCTGTCTGTCTGCAGGAGTGGGCTTGAAGTCTGTCAACTGTAACAATGCTGATTAAAACTAACTCCACCAATTACACTGAGCAAAGTGACTCTGACACTGGAAACTGATTCACTGTCATTACCCGCTGATATTCTGCTCACATTTGTATCCACAGGAGGTGGCATGAGGCAAAGTCTCTCTCTCTCTCTCTCTCTCTATCTCTCTCTCTCCGTCTGTGTATGCATTTGTGTGTGTGTGTGTGTGTGTGTGTGTGTGTGTGTGTGTGTGTGTGTGTGTGTATGTAACACTTCCATTTGTCAGTACTCGCAGCGTGAGTGATTACCCAGGATGCACTGCTTATACTGACTAATAAACTCTCACGTTCAATCATCTGCAGAAAAGAAATAAATCTCTGATATTAAACCATTTAAATGATGTAATGGAAGTCTGTGTGTGTGTGTGTGTGTGTGTGTGTAGAGAATGTCTATGTTGGCATGCATCGCTGTAGAAGAAGCACCATGGGGGTAAATAGAGCCGATCACCATGGTGATAATGAACTGTACACTATGCTTTAAGGGCTCAGAGTCTCAGTGGATGTGTTGCCATGTGTGTTTTCATTGAATATCACATGACAAGGAAAAATTAACTATTGCAACAGTTTCACATAATAGAAATACAGTGGGATTCCTTGGTGCTGCTGCTTCCGACTCAAGATACCGGTTCAGTCACATTTAGATTGATATGATTCATTCGATTTAGATCAAAGGTCAAACTGGGCTATGATTTAAAATACCTTCACATCAGCCCTCTGGTCAAAGTTACGCCCCGAACATGCGTTGCCTGACCAAGCGGAGGAGACAGTGTTGAAGGACAGCTCCGGTGATATTGACTGAATCATTCATTACCTGGAAACTCACTTCAGGCTGCTCAGTTCAAAGGATAGTCATGCCGACCAATGATTTAGCTCCATCCAATCTGTATTTCTAGATCTTTAAAAAAAAGTCTCCAGATGCTTAGAAATTCATGAAAATGTCAGTATGTCATTGTTTGTTGATATGTTTAGTGGTGAAAAAGACGACCAAAAATCTCACACACTCCGCCTTCAAACTGCCTCTGCCAGAACAAAGGCAAATAATTCCACCTTGAATCTTGCATACTGGACCTTTAACAGCCCTCTGCACACATGAAAAGCCTGTACAGGTCCATAGTGATGGTTTTTGTTGCAGAGACAAATGAAGGTGTGGGAGGCTCAGAATCCTGCTCCTCTACATGTTTGGCCTTGACTGTGAATAGTCGAAACCGTGTTTCCTACAGAACACATTTCTGTACAACCCCCCCCCCCCCCTGCCCCCCCCCCCCGGTTTTTTTTTATAAAAAAAAAATAATGTTAGGGTAGAAAACGTAATTGTTTGAGTTGAGCTATGTCGATTCCCAGTGCTGATTTAATCAAATTCCAATTTAGGAGGGTGCATGTCGACGTATCAGTACAACTGATGGAGGGATTATTAAACGTTATGTCAAATCATCGTCTGCTCGGATACAAAACAATCCCATGTAGATAAACATGTTTATTTACATTTAACCAAATCCGCAATCTTCTCCAAACCGGAATGGTTTTGTTCCACCTCGCCCGCCCTCCATCTCCCCTCGTCGCCGCCATCGCCGCCGCCGCCGCTCATGCATACAAAACAAGATTGCATTTAAGCATCATCTAGCCAACGATTACATTTGTTGTTCCTGTTTAGTTGTGTATAAATGTAATTTCTCCGAGACAGGGCACGGAATGGAGGCACCTCGGATAAATTACGTTTGAAATGAGCTGCGAGGACACGAGACAGCTGGAGTGAGAGATTGCTTGTGTTGGCTCCGAGTGGGGTTTTACACTCACTGTTTACAAACAGTCCACACAGGCACTTTTCTCCAATAACCCACTCTCTGTGGATCTTTAAGGATTTCTGTCCGTCTCCAGGCCACGATGAGCTTTAATTAAAAACAAGTGAAGGAGTGCTTTTGCATTTTTAAACGACATGTACATGAGGAGGCCATGAAAGCAGAAATAAAAGAGATTTAACAGCGATATAATCTAAGTGACGTGAGTGGAACCGTACGCATTGGCTTGCATTCCTCCATGAACTAAAGTTATTACGATCATAAACAACAACAACAGTGCACACGGACGCTGCATCGCCAGATTGTAAAGTTCGATCTCAATTTGCTCATTATTTTTTTTACCCGATTATCATCACATTGTTTTGTCTCGGGAGAGGCCGGTGTCCATTAAACATAAATACTGACTACGCTTTGTCGCATCTCCTTACAGCTGTGGAGGCAGGAATGGGCCTGATCACACACTAACTCTGAACAGAAAGATTAAATATCTATTATAAAGTTATCAAATATATATGTATTTACAGACGTGAACGCAAATTGGAGTTATCGGCATTTTTCTTGTGTTTGATTTGTCCCATTTCCAATTAAAATGGAAATGGCCTCCAAAAGGACGACAACATGAAAAAATGACTCTCTGCAGCACCCCCAAGTGGCCAAACACATCCAATGTACGCATCCATCTATAATTTAAGAGGTATCCTTTAAAGGGTCGCCGGGGGGCCGGAGTCTGACATCGGGTAGGAGGCGTGGCTTCGCACCGTCCAATCACAGGGCTGATTCACACTCATACTCACGCTCAGGATTCATTTAGACTTTCCAATAAAACCAGGAGGCTTTTAAACTGTACAACTGAGAACGCCTGGGATTTGATCCAAGCGCCCTCTGTACAACAATTACCACTGCAACAACAATGTGCTCTCCTGCGTTGTTGGTGTTATTGTTATGGTTCATAATGCTGTTGTTCATGTATTTTACTCTTGATAGTATCTGGTGTAGTTTGATGTTCTACTGCTGTGCACATTCATCCAACCATCCATTCATCCATCCACCCGTCTGTCCATTCTCCCATTCATCCACCTGACCATCCAACAACGAATTCATCCAACCATCCATCTATCGTCCATCCATCAGTCTGTCCATCCTTCCATTCGTCTATCCATCCATCCATTGATCCATCCAGCCACCCATTCATCCAACCATCCATCCACCCATCCAACCATTCTTCTGTGCATCCATCATTGTGTTCATCCATCCAATCATCCATCCATCCATCCAACCACCCCATCCATCCATCAGTCTGTCCATCCTTCCATTCATCCTCCCATCCAACCACCCATTCATCCAGCCATCCAACATCTATTCATCCATTCAACCATCCATTCATCCTTATATCCAACCACACATAAAGCCATCCATCCATCCATCCATTCATCCTATCATCCATTCACCCAACCATTTATCCATCTGGCCACCCTTTCATCCATCAATTCACACAACCACCCACCCATCCATCCATCCATCCATCCATCTAACCACATATTTGTCCTACCATCCATCCATCCATCCATCCATCTATCCATTCATCGTCCATTTATCCATCATCCAACCATCCATTCATCTATCATCGTATCACTCTGCAGCCGCACTCTCACATCTCACCCTGAGGTCAGTGGAAAACACAACCAGGGCTGTATTCCAAGAGGCCGCAGCAGCAGCAGCAGCAGCAGCAGCAGCAGCAGCAGCAGCAGCAGCAGCTGTGACAGGATTAGTTATAATGAGGAGCGGTAGGGATAAGTTAGCGAGGTGGACAGAGTCGTTCATCCCTCACAGCGATGCCCTTTTTATTTATTCACCACCTGAGTGGCGCGAGTGTAAGAACACGGCTCGACGCAGTCACCCCTACAAATCCCCAGATTGAGACGATCAATTTCTTTAGTTGTTTTGGGGTTGTTGTTTTTTTGTATCAGCGCGGGAGCCACTAAATTATGTCAGGGCGGATGGTGACCTTTTTTTATTTTTTATTTTATTTGTCATTATCCTGATACGTTCGAGGCATCTGTTGTAACACCCGATTCTCACATGTAGTTATTGATTCTTCTGCGGTATGGAAACACAAGACTGGAGGACACAGCGTGATAGCATCTTGAGTAAGTGCCGCAACTTAGCAACTGCAGCATTTTTTTTTAATGTGTCGTGTGTTCGGCTCTGAGGCCGTGAGGTAGATTTAGAA
>JAFBJT010110895.1:42500-44254 GCA_016785325.1 Chascanopsetta lugubris
AGAAATGAATAAATAAGCAGGTTTATATCAGAGCACATTTCTCTGAGTGACAAGTGAAGAAGACCCCTGCTCTGAATCGCTCACCACCACTTTCCCACATGTGCAGACTTTGACTGCACGTGCGCCATCTTGGCGATTTCGGTGCAGAAATGTCCAGATGCGTTTTTTTTTAGGTACGATTTCCACTGATCCTCATTTTAAAAGATGAGTCGAGAAAGACTGGGGCTGTGAAACACAAATGAGTCTGGGGGAAAAAAGATAAATAATCGAAGGCATTCGCAGGAAGACAATTCTCACTGTGAGAGCCTCCATTGTCAGTTCCAGGTGCTGCCGCATCGCGAGGAGAGGACGTTTGTGATTGGAATAGTTGATGAGGCCACATTGTTTTCATTGTTAAACGACGAAGGTTCCAGCGACGCCGACTTGGCCGAGCTTTACCGGAGGCGCCTCGCGCGACAGTGACACATGAGCCCGCGCTCCCGCTCCCGCTCTCAGTGCTCGCATGTGTGCGTGCGATGCATCACAGCTGTGAAGCCTACAACGGCAGATATTCGTGAAAGTGTGAGCCACCACACAATGTCATCTCCTGCAACAAGCGCTGGGCAAAGGAACTGTGAGAAGGCGCAGTGTGTACGATTTGGTGACCTCCAGGGCTGAAGCTGCACGTTGTATCCATCGCCTCACCCTTCTCAGCAGGCAGGAGAAACTACGGTGGCCCTCAGTCGTCATGAAAGCTCGACAGATGTTGAGTACGTCCACTCTGGGCTACAGTCAAAACATGGCGGCCCCCGTAGAGAGGAAATGTACATTAGAGGGCTCGTTTTGGGGAAATGTAACTATGAGGTCGTACAGTCAGGTGATTGTAGCCTCATGCAAATGTCAGTGCATCTTTTTTTTTCTTTCTCAAAAGTGTCCAAAAGTATTTAGAGTTCATTCAGCACCCATGGGTGCTCACACCGTGATCTGTCGTACACACTTGCAGTGCTAACAGATGGACATAGGACTGCATCGAGGTGTTTAGCCGATCACGTGCAAGTTACGCATCACGTCTGAGGAGACGATGAACTACATCGAGATTCGAAATGAGAGCGTCGCTGCTGCTGCTGCTGCTGCTGCTGCTGCTGCTGCTGCAGCCATTAATCCAACCCGGCCTCGCCCCATCAAGCCTTCGGACCCCAACCACAGGCCGCGGCCTCGCCTCACGTGTCGACGACAGTCTAATGATGTGAATTCCAAAAGGCGTCAGCCGTCGGCGCCGTCGTTCATCAAAAGTTTCACAAAGTCAACCTGAGCATGCGCTACATTGGGTTCGAGGGGAGATCGGTCACTTTAATGTGTCCCCTCTAGCTGTGATGATGGGAGACGAGTGAGCGGTGGGGGAGTCAATGATGTTGGGGAAGTGGGGGGGGGGGTCAAAGGGGTCAATGGAAGGGTGAGGCGGGATGACAAGGAGGGAATGAGGAGAATGAGGAGAAAAGACAGGAGGGTAATGAGGGGAGGAGGCAGAGGTGGGGTGCAGAGGGAGCGGGCTAATTGAGGCGCAGAGGGGGAGGAGGGACCTGGCTAATGGCTGAACCCGCAGATGGTTCACCTGTACAGGGGGCGGAGCCATGATATAAAAAATGTTTAAAAAAACACGCGTGTCACGGCAATAAATATAGTATGACAGGTAATCAGCACAGTTCCCCATGTTCCCCAAGGACACTACTGACGGGGGGGGACGGGGGGGGGGGGGGCTGAGGCCTGATGGAGGC
>JAFBJT010110896.1:0-2500 GCA_016785325.1 Chascanopsetta lugubris
TACATCCTGCAGTGACAAATGGGAATTTTGTGCTGATGTGGCAGATCTGAGGCCCTGACAGCGTCCGGGATGGAAGTTAAACTGCAGCTCTTTATCTGTAAAAAGGATCTTCCCATCGAAGTGGATTTGGCAGCATTATACACCTCCCCCATCCGCCCCCCCCCCCACACCCCCCTGCCCCCTCACATACCTGAGTGAGTGTTTTATACAAACATAGGAGAGATTACTGTGGTGATCATATAGCATGTAATGTGCTGTGGTGAGAGGGTGGAGGAGATAAGGAAGAGAGTGTGTGTCTGTGTGTGTGTGTGTGGGGGGGGGGGGGTTGAGGGAGGCTTAAGCTCGTGCAGTGATTGCCGGGGATTGCTGCTGCATCCAATGAGACTCTTAAATCTGCTTTAAAAAAATCTGTTTTATCACAATTTTTCAATTGTGCTCATCATTTTTTGATCCACATGAATCCGCCCGCGTGCACATTCCCTGGAAATAGCATCAATGAGGCCGATATTGGCTTTTCAGTAAATGCCCTGGTGATGTGCTTTTCTCCTCTGATGCCATTATGGGACTTGAGATAGTCTGCTTGATTCGTGGGTTCCCTGCTTTTCTCACTCACATCCAGGTTATGTCTTGAGAGAGAGAGAGAGAGAGAGAGAGAGAGAGAGAGAGAGAGAGAGAGAGAGAGAGAGAGAGAGAGAGAGAGAGAGAGAGAGAGAGAGAGAGAGATGGAGGCAGAGCTGGAGTTGTACCATGAAACCATCAAGTATTTTACTCACTAATTCTGTGCTAAATGTTTAATGTCCCACTCAAAGCTGTGACACCCCTCTGCTGCAGTGGGGAGAATGCTCATGTTGGCCTCAGTGGAATATTGTGTCACTGTGGATTCACATGTAAGTTTGTGACACAAATGAGCGCATATATATATGTATTATTTAGACTTCCAGAGGAATCTCTTCCGCTGCTGCCATGCATGGCTCTGCTGAGAGGAAGGGCCCCCCCCTCCTCCTCGTCCTCCTCCTCCTCCTCCTCCTCCTCCTCCCATGTACATGTACAAATCACAGACGGTTCATTCTGGAATCATATTCATTTCCATCGGTCATGAATAAAACAGCGTGGACACGGTGTGCATGCTCAAACACACATAGGCAAAGAGGATCCGGGTCCATTCCCTGCACTTTGGCACAAGGTTGCACTGTCCCTTCCTTTTTAATCTGGATTTCAGGTTCAATGAAATCATCAACCAATCGCTTTCAGGTCTCTTACCTTGTGTGAGAACCGCGGTCACGGTGGCGAACACAATCTGTAAAATGCTCCTGCTCCGCCGGTGCAGGCTCATGATGGCACCCGGCGCTGCTCGCTGCTTTTCCAGGCAAGTTCCCGTCGGGTTCTCCGCGCGGTTCTGGTTCCGTTTCAGCAGAGCGGGGGGCGCATCTTTCCAATTATTCCAGCTGTTCGAACACTCATTGGCATAATCACACCTGTGGGAGTTGTGCTGAAGAGCGGCGGAAGGAGCAGAGAATGGCACGGACCTCGCGCCGAGATGCGTCCGTCCGTCGGCTGTGCGTAAAAGTTGTGCGTAACGGCGCCGGAGCGGTTTCTGCGCGTCCGCTCACAGTATGACGCGGTCTTCGGCTGAAGCTGTGTTCCCGTGGGTGCTAAGAGTCGACACATGAACGAGTAATCGTCGTGAGCCCGTGTCCTCGCGTCCACGCGCGCCGTGGGGACGACTGCGCGGCGTCAAACGGCTGTGAGAACACTCCGCCACCGCTGAGCGTCTAGTGCGCAATTCTCAACTCATCATCTGTCACCGTCCCTCCAGCTGGTCCGGGATTAACCCTGCACAGGTCCGCATGTGATGTCAGAGCAGGAGACACCGGCAGATCACGTGGTGACTTCTGATCGGTTCATCTGTCAACAGCAGCCTCGTTAGAGCCACTCTCATCAAGCTAATGCACTGATCCAGAGGACTCCCACGTCCCCGTGTCCGCACGCCGTGGGTCGTTTCCTGATCCACAGACACGGAGCACGAGGGATGAGACCTCGTGGATCATTAGATAGAATCTAACAGATGCAAATCTCCATGGTCTCAATGGTGGATGGAGACGTGTGCCTGATGATTGTCTGGTGAATTCTAAATAGATATCAAGAAATTAAGTACATTTAAAGGCGCAGTGTGTGAGGTTTGGGGTCATCTAGTGGTGAAGTTGTATCTTGAATGCATCACCTCACCTTCACCCTTCTCAGCATGCAGGAGAACCAATGGTAGACTTCAGTTGTTATCGAAACTCTGAAGATGTTGAGTATGTCCACTCTGGACCACTTCAAAAAGATGGCGGCCCCCAAAGAGAGGACCCGCCCCTCATGTAAATATACATTAATGAGCTCATTTAATGGTAATGGGAACAAAAATATTTTAAGGTGATTATGAAAATGTCAGTATGTCAGTAGAAGTAACAAAAAAAAAGACCACTGCACCTTTAAAGTAAAAAGATACAAAAATGAA
>JAFBJT010110896.1:7500-20602 GCA_016785325.1 Chascanopsetta lugubris
CATTGGAATCATTTGAATAGCCGAGCACTCCCCCCGCCCCCCCCCCCCAAAACAAACTCTCAAACAGAGAAGTGGCGTCTGCAGCCTCCTAATCCAGCCCAAAGTGGGGCATGAGAGACGGCTGAATACCCGGCGGCAGCCAAAGAGGAGTTTGTTCAGCCTAATCTGTGATGTGTGACTCTTTCCCCCTGCCGCCGCAGCACTTGTGTAATCTGCTGTTTGTGCCCGAGCAGTGAGGAGGTTGAAGCCGGAGACTACATGATGGGAACTGTCATCTCCGTCCCATCCACGGGTTCTGCCAGGATCCTGCTAATCCCCGGAGTAATCCCAGCATGCACCACAACAGGGAAATCAGACGCACCAGTGCAGGCGGAGCAGGGTATGTACAGTATGTGCACACACACACACACACACACACACACACGCACACACACACAGTACGTTAACACTGCAGCACTTTACATGACGATTGGCTCCCTCGCGCATGATTGGACTGATGTTTACATGCTGAGGGTGATTTGCACTTTTAGTGAAATTGACACGAATGACTATCCCGGGACTTTTGAGCTAACTTCTATTTCTTCTATTTGGATCAGAAAACGTATTTATGTTCCACTCTGGACCTTTTCAAACATTTGTATTTGGTGGTCCTGGCCGTCATGTGATATAGGGGGAGATTTCGGGGGATGGAGAATCGTTGCATGTTGTATCCATCACCTCACTCTTCACCTCATGCAGGAGAACCCATGTTAACCCTCTGTTGTCACTAAAGCTCTACAGATGTTTATCATATGTCCTCTCTGGGCTACTGTAAAAACATGGCAGCCCCCATAAGCTGGACCCGCTCCTCATGTAAATAGACATTAAAGGGCTCATTTTAGGGTCGTATAAAAAAAGTCATACATTGAGGAGATTGTACATTTTTGTACAGTGTTTTGTAATTCTGTTTCTAAAGACCAAAATCGTACACACTGCACCTTTACGTGGCAATGATACCATGCGCATGTATATATCTTGTATTCATATCTACTGTGTGTGTTTGATCAGGGTCACAGGTCACTGACACCAATGTCAGGGGATCATGGGGGTTATAGAAGGTTATATAAGCACAGCTGCAATTACAGTGGGAGTCATTTTCCAAGATTTGTCTATTGTTGTCCTGGTCGTCATGTGATATCTAGAGGGAGATTTCAGAGAAGGAGAATCGTTGAGTCGAGGAAACACTTTCAGAAGAAGAATCCAGATGGAATCTGAAGGGAGGAAAAGCAGATGTTCGATTCCTGCAGCTTTTCACTTTTACAATCCTTCCTCATATCTTGGTTTCCGCCTAATTAGGAAGCTTTGATGTGGCTGTGTCTTGGATATTTCCTTCTGGAGGCTGTCAGCTGTTTCAAGAAATATGTTCACAATGGCTGACGTTAAACAACAATAAGAGCTCGGCATCTGAAAGATTTATTTCCTTTAAAAGACAAAAGAGGAGCATGTCATCACATCAGATGGTTTGTCTCCGTTCAAAGACTGATCCAAACATGATCCTCGGCTTATATTTGTAATCTAAAATAAATCAAATATAAAACAGATTCAGTGAAAACAAAGGAAAGTGTGAGGCTGATTAAAACCGTGTCGGCAGCGTGGAATCTCAATCACTGTCATGAATTGTCCTTCTGACATTCATGTTCCCCAGAGGATACGCCATCGATTCAGGACTTTTTCCTCTGATCCACAATGAGGCTTTTTATTAATCGTATTTTTTAAATTGACAAGTGGATGGATGGTGAAGCACTCAGGGGGGACATGTAATCAGTTGAATAATCCAGTGAATATGTCATTGTTTGACTCATCTCTTCAAGGTTAACAGGATCAATGTTTAGGATTTAGTGACACCTAGAGGTGAACCTTTATGATGATTAAAGCTCAAGTCTTCATATTGTCCATTTGGGGCAACTGTGAAACCACGATGTATTGTAAAGCGAGATGAAAGCAATGATTCATACAGACGAAAAATATCTTTATTATTATGATGATTTTATTCATTTATGCCCAAAGAGCATTGATACAGGAACAGATGTGCCCTGAAAAAAGAATCCTAGTCTTTATTCTTACTCTTCTGAATGCTTCGGAAGGGAATATAGAGTGTTGTCGGTTGAACTTTAGTTTGCCAGAATAGTTTAGCAAATGTTAGCGTGACAAAAGAAAAATGGCTATCATGAGTCAAATAGAAAACAAACATCAGAAAGAGCACATTCAGCCAGGATTATAACACTGATAAATTCACCAGATGAAGTTGAAATAAAAAGGGGGGGCAGGGGGGGGCCGGGGGGGGGGGGGCGGGGGGGGGGGGGGGGGGGGGGGCAGGCTGGCTGGGAGCTGAAGATGAGAAACATTATATAAACACAGCTGCTGAACATCGGCGCAGTAATGAGATGACATGGAAACATTCAGCTCTGCGCCAAAGTGCTGTTTAATTTTACTGCCACTGAGACTTTTCATTCTTATTAGCAGCAAAACACCTGAGAGGATCTGAGCTTGTAAAAGAATCTCCCTGAGCATAAGGCCGACCCCTCCCTCTCTCTCTCCCTCTCTTCTCTCTCTCTCTCTCTCTCTCTCTCTCTCTCTCTCTCTCTCTCTCTCTCCCTCTCTCTCTCTCTCATAAAGTGTGCAGATGTTAAATGGAAAAATGGATCAAAGATGGCATCTCCACATGGTGGATTAAATATCTGCCAGAACAGAGTGTGGGTCAGACGAGGAGACAGACACTTACTTGAGCCGAGAGGCCTTGACCCAAATGTAATATGTTTGTGAGCGGTGCTCAGTGTGAGGAGGTTGTCGGCGGTAAACCTCACGGATCAAAGACGAATCAGAATAGATCATGAAGAGATGTCTGGCCTCGGACGAGTCAAGCAAAGGGCAAAGACGACAGGTCGTTTCAGTGCAAGGGCGGCTAAGTACAAAGGAGGCGGGGGTATTAATCCACTCCGAGAGCGCGCCCATAAATGTGCCTACGAGGCTGATGAGGCTGATGGACGGGGTCGCCGCCGCCGGACGGGCGACACCCCCCCATTGGTTGCGCGTTAAGGTCGCGAGGTGGAGCTCA
The DNA here is from genome assembly GCA_016785325.1 of Chascanopsetta lugubris. Classification (NCBI taxonomy): domain Eukaryota; kingdom Metazoa; phylum Chordata; class Actinopteri; order Pleuronectiformes; family Bothidae; genus Chascanopsetta; species Chascanopsetta lugubris. Next base: position 10,595 of record JAFBJT010110896.1, read on the forward strand.
GCGGAATCAGATTGTCAAGGATGAGAGGTTGCCGGGGGCAACGTTCAATAAAACATGAGAGCAATCTTCTCAGTAGGAGTAAAAAATAAATAAATAATTTTTAAAAAAAAGTGCCCGGGCCCCAAAACAGATTTCCCCTGTGAGCCGAACTCGCTGCAGCCGCCGTCCAATCCGCGGCCTGGGAAATTGGCGGGTGCATGCGCGGGGTGGGGTGGTCCTATATCTGACCTCTGACAAAGCTTATCTGGCGCAAGAGAACGTACGGAGCTCAAAATGATAGTGTGTGTGTGTGTGTGTGTGTGTGTGTGTGTGTGTGTGTGCGTGTGTGTGCGCTCTGGCGCCTCTTTCTGCCTCATTAGCTGCTGATATTGGAGAGGTTATCTCAGCTTAAAGGCTGCAGACGACTCACCTGGTCCAGACACCACTGCCGAGCGAAGGTTGGGGTTTTTGTGTGAGAATAGCACACCTGAAATGTTCCCTTTGAATATCATGATTAAAGGTACACACCACTTTGTGAGTGTGTGTGTGTGTGTGTGTGTGTGTGTGTGTGTGTGTGACATCCTGAGTGTGTTCCCGAGGCTGCTACAGGGCATGAAATGAGGAGACAGATGATAAGCTTCTCCCTCACGCTCAGGGGAACACAGGCGGCCATGATGGGATGAATCATAACAGAAAGAGAGAGAGAGACAAATCTCAGAGTCAGATAAGTTGTGTATGTGCATATGTGGACGTCACATGACCTAAATGACCTCATTTATGTATATTTACACGAAGGGCGGGTCCTCTCTACGGCGGCCGCCATGTTTTTACACTCATAAAAGTAGACGTATTAAACATGTATCGAGTCTGGATGACAACTGAAGTCTATCATAGGTTCTCCTGTATGATCGGAAGGGTGATGTGATGGATACAACATGCAACCAAGTCTTACACACTGCACCTTTAATATATGAGGTTGTTTTTTCCTTTTTCATACTAAGTGAGTGCAACATGCTTTCACAAATGAGGAGACAGATTCTCCCTCACGCTCTGGGGAACACAGGTGGCCATGATGGAATGAATCATAACAGAGAGAGAGAGAGAGAGAGAGAGAGAGAGAGAGAGAGAGAAGTCGTGTATGTGCATGTGTGGACGTCACATGACCTCTGACATCACATGATGCAGGGCCACCTTTCCAGCTTGACGATGATGATGACGATGATGATGCTGCCGCACACGAACTTTTTTTCCGTTGTGTGACTTTCGGCTGAATATCAACATGTATCACACCGAGAGAGTACATATTCCAAGCCTCACCCTTCAGCGCTGTGGAGAACCAGAGGGGTTCCACATCTTAAGCTCAGCCCCTCCACCCACCTCCACCCCCTCCAACCCCCGCTGCTAAAGTGCCAAGCTCCAAGAATTACCTGGCGAGCTGCGATCAGGTCCCGAGGATTAACAGGAATCTTTCCATCCAAGAGTCTCACCATTATTTTTTTCCTTCCCCTCCACATCTCCAGAGGCTGCCTCCAGGAAGAGGCCCAATGAGTGGATGTCAGAGCTCAACTTTAATTTATGTATTTTTCTTTTTGGTGCGAGCTCACAACAGCATGACATGAAGGCTGAGCAGTTAGCCAGCCATGTTATTAGATTTTTTTTCTTTTTTCTTTTCTTCAGCCGGGATGATGGTGTGCTCACGAGGAGGCTGAGGACAGGCGGCATGTCATGTTAAATGGACACATGACGCTGTATGTAATCATGTTATGTCATACAAATGATCAGGTGAGGCAGGGGGGTGTTAACTAGTCCATCAGGAGGTGGTGCAGGGGTGCAGCGGTGCTGCCATCTAGTGTTGCAGGCCTGATTTTTCTGCTGTGTGTGTGTGTGTGTGTGTGTGTGTGTGTGTGTGTACGTAAGTGTGTGTCTCAGCAGGGATTGTGCCTCAGTACATACTTGTATTGGGAGCATCTCCCAGTAGGAGGAGTGCACATGTATCCAGTCTGAGTGTGATCCCACAGGGAGTGCGAGGCTCAGCCTGGGCAGTGGTGCTGCTCTGCTCCGTCCTTTTAACTCCACCGTGGGAGGTTTGTTTGTGACTGTGTCGAACTCAGCCATCGCTGTCATCTGAGAGTAGATGGGTGCAATCAAATAAACACATATCGCATTCACTTCAGGTGCCATCTAACCCTAGAATACGATTATTGTTCATCCACAATGGAACTGACTTTAAAGGTGCAGTGTGTGATATTTTGGGGGATTGTTTTCCCCTGTGAAAAGATTGTGAAAACAATTACACAGTGACATTTCCATGAATTTATAATCACATAATGTTGTATTTGTTTTTTCCATTCCCCGAAAATGTGTCCATTAATGTGTATTTTCATGAGGAGCAGGTCCTCTCTATGGAGGCCGCCATGTTTTTACAGTCGTATAAGTGGATGTACTAAACATCTTGACAACTGAAGTCTAACATAGGTTCTCCTTCATGCTCAGAAGGGTGAGGGTGAGGTGATGGATACAACATGCAACTTCACCTCTAGATATCACCAAATCTTACACACTGCACCTTTAACATGAATGTATACCCAATCAATGAAAACTAAATTAGAAAATATTCATAACATCGTGATTTTTCATTAATGCCCCTATCTCTGAAAAAAGTTGCATTGTCATTAAAACAGTATGATGTCCAGGTGACACAGCAACAAGTTCAGCATGGGACTGCTGTGGTGTATTTAGCTGCAACATGCAAACTCACCACTAGATGTCACTAAATCACACTGTATTGGTTCACTTCTGCACTTTTGAAAAGAGATAGTGACAGTAATTAAAAACAATGTGAACAACTTGTAGAAGCAAATGGGAAAACATGACCTTTTAATTTCTGGGTGAATAATTTCCTTATATGACTCAGCACATTGTTTCATGTCGTCAGTACAGGCTCCTCCTCTTTTTCTTTTGAAAGGTTTTTATTACATATTCCTATTTAGTCAAGTCAGAGTGTAATTTTCATTTTCATTCATCCATCTTATCTCTTTTGCTGATCGTTCTTTACCTTGCACATCAACGAGCCAATGAATGACAAACAAGTTCTACTGGATTCTATGTGAACCTGCTATGTGTACCATTGTCTCGAAGGCTGGAGGAACTGGTGGCCGCCCAGCAGTGAAAATGTTTGAATAATAGTCTGTCAGTCAGTTTAGTGGAAATAAAGTGGATTGCACATCTCTGGTGCTTTGGGTGATACAGCAGGAGACAAACAGAAATCAGCATATATACTTTAGTGTAACAGTAAACAGTTTCCGTAATTCAACAGTTTGTGTTCTTCAGCTCTGGGCATCTGCAAAGCTATAATCTCTGGAAATGTCACTCATCCAAAGCCCAGAGGGTCTGAAAGTCATTTTGCTTTTTAAAAGTTTTCGGCATTTCTTGTTTCAAGTTGGAAGATTCAAGTTGTATTTGTCACATGCAAGTAAACATATAAATATATATATATATATATATATAACATCTATGATTCACATGTACTTTTGTGTTGATACTCCAGCGCTGCATGGCTCCTCTCTCAATGAGGGGACTTAGCTGTGAGTGGCTTGTTAAAGTAGGTGGAAATTGAAAATACATTATTACTTTAGATTTTTTTATACATGCATTCATAAAAACATTGGTATTATTAATTAACATTACTTGTCTGACAGTAGACATGGAATTAATTCCATCTCTATGCAGCCACACAGGACCTTTATCATTATTCAATATTTTGAAATTTAGTCCTGGTCATTTTGAATGTATGTATTTTGACTTCATAAAACAGTCAAATCTAAACTATATTATTTGTATTATAATATATTATGTAACCGCCATCAGTCACATTATTATCATTACTATTATTATTATTGTTGTTGTTGTTGTTGTTGTTGTTCTTGTTCTTGTTATTATTATCAGTTATTATTCTCACTCAGTATTTCATTTTATTTATCCATCTGCCAAACCCCAATTATAATCTGATATGGTCGTTTGTCGCCCTCCTGTGGTTCGGTTTAAATACTGAAAGCAAAATGTATAGACAATTTAAGGGGCTTTTGCACAAAAGTGGGTATACCCCCTCTGGTAGTTTACATTTGGTACTTCTTATGCTGTATTATTCATTAACCACTAGATGGCGGCAAATGGCTAAATCTGATTCTGCCACGCCACCTGGTGGTTAATAGTTAGTACTGCATGTGCATCACCTTGTGGTTCAGGTGTTATGCGAAAATCAGTCAGTCATTAAAGGTGCAATGTGTAAGATTTCAGTCATTTGATAGAAAAAAATATTGCAAACCAACTGCATTCCGACATTTTCATGATCACCTAAATGTACTGTTGTTCCCGTCACCCTTAAATGACCCCATTAATGTCTATTTACACGAGGAGCGGGTCCTCTCTACGGGGGCCGCCATGTTTTTGCAGTAGCCCACAGTGGACATACCAATCTACCACAGGTTCTCCTGCATGCTCGGAAGGGTGAGGGTGAGCAGATGAATGAAAGTCGCAACTTCACCACCAGATATCACCAAATCATACACACTGCACCTTCAACACTGTCAAAAGTGGAAACCAAAGTGGAACTAAAGACCAACATCTCTTCCAGCGACGTAGATGCCAACTCACATAGTGTTATTGCTGACCTGTCCCTCCACAGGCTGCTGTTGTGCTGTGACGGTGCTGTGATTGGCAGCATATGCAGCAGGATGCACCAGGACACAGCCACCTATCACTGCAGGAGCGATGGACGACCCAGGAGCCGAGCCGCAGCCCCATGCAGACCACATGCTGTGTCATCTGTCAACCCGGCCGCATCCAGGTAAAGGAGAAGTGAGAGTCAGAGACAGTATTCGTCACATTGCCACACCCATCCACCCACACACACACACACACACACACACACAGGCATACCAGCCCTCATGCTGCGCTGCCTCCTGGAGCGAAGAGCCCGCTGGAACAGACTTTGAAATGAGAGAGTAAGAGGACGGCTGAGGGATGAGGAGGCCAACACCAGTGCATACATGCTGTACTGCTTGTAATGAGAATGAGACTCTAAATCACCATGTTCATCAAGAACAAGCTCTGGCAGGGGATCGGCCACGTCAGCACAGAGGCAGGGATGTATCGACAATCAGGCACTAGCGCGAGCTACACAAATCTCCACATGCATTTATTCCAATTGTATCACAGGCGCAGTGTGTACGATTTAGAGACATCTAGAGGTGAAGTTGCATGTCCATCACCTCACCCTCACCCTTCTGAGCATGCAAGAGAACCTTTTTTAGAAGTGACAGAAACGACCGAAATCGTACACACTGCACCTTTAAGTGCAACCTGCAGTGCAGGGGATCGGTCGCGTCAGCACGGAGGCCGACATGTATCGACAATCACGCGCTAGTGCAACCTACACAAGTCTCTCTATGCATTTATTCCGATTGTATTCAAGTCAAGACCTCCTCTTCCCACTCGCCCCGTCGTCCCTGGCTGCTGTGTGAGGTCATTCATTAGGCCTGAGTTCAAACCATCGCAGGGTGGTCCCGGGGGGATTAAAGATGCATTGTGGCGCATCAATAACTGGTTTATCCCGCGTTTTGCATCAGAATCACTGGGAGGGGGAGAGATGACCCGGCCCATCATACATGAAACAACAAGCTCTTAACCTAATTGTCCTCATGTGCGGCTCAGTCTGCCGCTCGCTCTGCAGCCGGTCATGCAGACACAGACACATCTCTCCATCCAGGCAGAGCCCAGGCAGGGGATGTGTGCTCAGTGGAGCTGACAGGTACCTGCCTCTGATTCAATGTGATTTATTTCCACACGCAGCGTGGACGTGTGCCGCCGCATCGGCAGGTCAATTTGGTTTGGGCGGACGAGGAGTCGTCTGATTGATGGAGTGGGGGCCGGCCATGTTCGCTCTATGCTTGGCTCCCCCTCTATCAGGGCCCCTGCTATGCTCGATTAATCCTCTGTACACTGAGCACCGGCACTGGCAGGGATTTTAGAGTGCGTGTGTGTGTGTGTGTGTGTGTGTCAGCTGTTTCCACTGAGCTTAGACTGCCTCCTCCTGGAAGGAGCCTGTCATCAGGTAGCTTTTGACTGGGCTATGCACCCGTGAGTGAGGGTGGCACACTGTTGCTGACAAGAAGGTTCTGTGTTTGAGTCCCATCTTGTCCAGAGTGTTTGTCTACTCTCCTTATGTCAGTGTGGGTTTCCTGTACAGTTAGAACCAATGCACAGCAGGTTGTAACCACACAAACAGCAGGTGCGCATGAAAGCGTAATGCTTGTTTGTCTATAGCTGTCAGCCCTAATTGGCTGGTGACCTTTCTCCGTCAGCTGGGTTTAGATCCAACTCCCCTGTGACCAGTAAACAATAGGTTTTATAAATAATGGATGCATGGCATGAGAAACCGTGGAATACTATGTTTAGAATTTGATATATAGAATTCCTCCTCATATTTGTCGTTAATTGTTGGTCAAAATATCATTGCAGAAATCTGCGCCTGCCAGGAAGATGCTGTTGCGTGGCATCATAACGGCACGTTTTGCTGCTTAAGGGATAGAAGGGATTATTCCTGAGTTATTTTTTTCAAATACATCATTTGCTGTCGTACTGTCTGGTGTCTGAACCTTTGACTGCTGTCACCACCAGATGGCAGTATCAGCCAAAGGTGGATTCTTTTGTCCAGGACTTACTTTATCATCCATAGGTTTCTTAAGCGTTTGATCTATTAAGACCACCATTTGTTATAGAAACAACCTAATATATCTTAAATTGGGAAATGATCCAAAAAATAATATAAAACTAGATATTTTTACATCCAGCTCATCTGTGAATATCAAATCACCTTACATGCATTTGTAATTCTGTCAGTCAGAGACAGAAAATGGACATTTCAGCCGTTTATCCATTACTCTAAGGAAATGATGTCACCTTTGGTTTGATATACACGGTTAAAACATTATCATTTTATGATAAACGCCCGTTACTTTAGATTCCTCGGATTCATATGTTTGAAATAACTCATCCATATAATAAATTGAGTGACTGAGAGGAACAAGGAATTGATAACTGTAAAATTCCCACTATTTTCCATTATAGCTGGTCATCTGACTTTATGCACTGTCATAGCATTTTTAAACATCCTCAATACCATGATGGTCGGGCACTGATGGTGTAACTGATCCTGCTGAGGGAGAATGAGGATCCATATATAACATGTGTATCATGTTAGAGGACTGATATGTATTCAAAGTAGGTGTTTGATGCAGATCAACACTAAAACCTGGATCTTGTGAATTTGGAAGTGACGTCACCAGTGAACTGCTGGTTGACGGAGGAATGTGCCCTGCTCTCACTCCAGCTCTTCATCGGTGGAGAGATTTCACTCCGCTGTCTGTCCGTTGAAACATTACAGACACAGTGTGGTTTTCACATATTCACTTCAAGGCGCAGGATTATTCCGGTGAGTCTTCAGAACCTCCAGAATCAGATCTGCTGACTGGCTCCTTTATCAGCAACAACAGCAGCGCCTCCCTGCTCCCTGTGATTCACTCTGCCCCTGCTCTCTCTCTCTGTTCACCCTGATCGGCTGCAGACCCCTGGGACCCCTGGGACCCCTGGGTCGCTCACATCTTCAAGGCCTGGTGTGGTCAAAGAGCCGCCCACCTCGCAGTGTCCCACCAAGGCCTCTCAAATAAGTTTCTCTTTCTTCCTTTTCATTTTTCCCCACCATCCTTTTATCCAGGCATGACATCAGAATTCCAGATCTGGATTATAGGGTCAGACTCTGGATCAGTTGTATCAGATCTCTCAATCTCTCTCTCTCTCTCTCTCTCTCTCTCTCTCTCTCTCTCTCTCTCTCTCTCTCTCTCTCTCTCTCTCTCTCTCTCTCCTCCCTCTATCTTCTGGTCCAAAAGTTGTTTTATCTTGCCCCCCCCCTCCCCCTTCCCTCTTCCCTCTTCCCTCTTCCCTCTCTCTCCTGGAGATGAGTGACACATCAGAGATAGCCTTCAGCTAATCCCATCCTTCATGTTCTGTGGGAGTAAGTTGCCAGCCTGTGGCCCTCTCACTCTTTATTTGTTGTCGTTTGAAATCATCCTTAATGTCATGCTCCGCGTCAGATGAAGAGATCAGGGGCCTGTTTCAGAAACTTCAGTCGATGATGTGCCTCTCAGAAGAAGAAGAAGAAGAAGGAAGTGGAACATCAAAGTGAGACAGGGATCCTCGCAGTCAAACTGTTGGTTATTGTTGGAGTTGCTCCAGGAAAGACTCTGTGAATGCACTGGCAACGTGCCTTTCAAGCCTGCATTGTTTTTTGGTGCGGGGACTTTTGAAGAGTTCCCACAGTGCTGTCAACTCTGGGCCCCCGACGCCAGGGCCCCACACAGGCACGTCACCACAAAATGTCCCTGTAGCATCAATAACAGAGCTCTGTAATAGATGTGGTGTATTTTCATCTTCACTTTTAAAGGTTCAGTGTGTAAGATGTCTGTCATTTTTGTCACTTATACAAAACTACAAAATACCACAAAACAATTCCATACTGGCATTTTCATGAATTCATATCACCTAAATGTTTTATTTTTTCCCCCCATTACCTTAAAATGTGCTCATTATTGTGTATTTACATGAGGAATGTGTCCTCTCTGCGGGGGCCGCCATGTTTTTACAGTAGCCCCGAGTGGACACACTAAACATCTTTTGAGTTTTAATGACCACACAGAAGTCGACCATAGGTTCTCCTGCATGTTCAGGAGAGTGAGGTGATGGATACAACATGTAACTTCACCTCTACATCTTACACACTGCACCTTTAATGTGAAGTCTCTCCACTTGTGCAGGTATATTTGCCTATTTGGCCAGCAGGAGGTGCTGGTGCTCCTGTTCCATTCTCAAGTGAACGTTCCAGACTCTGTGTGTGTGTGTGTGTGTGTGTGTGTGTGTGTGTGTGTGTGTGTGTGTGTGTGTGTGTGTGTGTGTGTGTGTGTGACCTCTCTGGGCCCATTTCCAGCTTGAACACTGATCTCGTCAGGACCAGTGAACCTCATGGTTCACATATCAGGGCCACGTATACAACCCGATCAACCTCAGGTGACCAGTAAAGTCACAGCATAATGACCCATAAACAATGACCACCAGTACCTTCACAGTGACACCATCGCCCCACCTCTCCCTTAACCTGCATGCACGAACCCACCACCACCACCAACAACAACAACAACAACAATAGCGGATCACTTGGGGTCCAATGTGACCTGAAGCAGAGGTTCTACCTTGTTGTCGGTCCACACGGACGTCTCCTTATTCTTTGCCGCCATCATCAAATCCAAATGTTATTCTTGTGTTTGTTTGCATCACAAAAGTTTGGTGCACAGGCTCCATGTCTTCTTCTCTGTTTTTGGTGTTTGTCCGTGGCAACGTTACAGCGCCTCTTACAGGCCTGGCGGCTGTACTACAGCCTTCTCAGCCGTTTCGTGTGGACGACCACATTTCGTGATACGATGCCGTCTTTACGGAAGGCTGTCTTCGTCTCTGTGTGGACACACCGTCCCACCGGTGTTGTTGGACAGGCGAGGGGGTCAGTCGTCTCTGCCTGTTGTCTTTACTAAGGTGATGAATCCTGTAGGGTTTGGGTACGAGTTGGTCAGGGTTAATGTCATGGTTAGGATTTCCAAATAGAATGGAGGTCAACCTAAATCCTTAGATAGCGACACCTGCACAGGTGTGTGTGTGTGTGTGTGTGTGTGTGGGTGTGGGGGGGGGGCACAACAGGGGCCTCTCCCCACCGTTGTGCCTGACCTCCCTGTCCCCTCTGCTTGCACACACCTTGTCAGCAGAGTGGGGCCTTATCTGTGTGTGTGTGTGTGTGTGTGTGTGTGTGTGTGCAACTGAACTGGGCCATTGAGCGCACACTTGACCTTGTCATTATCTTGTACCTGGCTTTGTTTCCACCCTCCTTTCGGCCTTTTGTGCGTTTCCTGACTTTCCCTTGCCACACAG
>JAFBJT010110896.1:22861-37861 GCA_016785325.1 Chascanopsetta lugubris
AGCTGTCACCCAGTCTTACACACTGCACCTTTAAAAAGTCAAGGCTATTTTTTTTCATAATTCAGCAACAGACAACTGCACAAACTTGCCTCGCACAATTTGAATACATAAGATATTCATCTTACCAGGCTCATATTTACATAATATCATGATTTCAGGTTTAACAAAATTAGCTTCGTAAATTTCGTCCAACCAATTCAGAATCTTTTTGACCAGAATGAGGAATTTTGAAAGAATAGACGTATCCTTCAGTGAAAGAGAGTTAAGCCTCTAAACTAAACTTACAAAGTAAATCATCAATTTCACGGTCTGACTTGGAACAAGAACAAAAATCAATCAAAAACAATTGCCTCAAATCTCTTTGTTCCACCTGTTTCATGGCTGCTGGGCTTGGATGGAGGATGATTGTTGCTTTGAGAAACATATGTTAAAGTGGCCAATAACACAAAGGTCAGACGCTTCTTAACACCATTACTTTGCTTGTTGCGATCCATCCGTCCCTGTCTCTCTGTGGTCACCGTGTACACTAAGTGGGATGGCTCCCTGTTGGCCAACATGGCCGCCTCCCAGTTAATCACTTTTTTTCCCGACACAATCTTCAAAGTGTGCCCTCTCGGCTGATTCTAATCTGAGCCAAGTGGAGGCTGCGTAGATGGATGAGCGTGGGGCTGCGGTTGGATTGGCTCGGGTTAGCTCGCCTCCATCCAAATCATCCGTCCCCTTGCTTTCCTAATGATGACCATGTATAAAGGCCCGATTTATTATGTTTTGTTTAATTCGACGTTATTATGTGCTGCCATAAAATCTGGATCTGACCTTGGACCCGGGTCAAAGACAAGTACAAATATTGTACTTGTTTTTTTGAACTCGGCATCAAATATAGTAAACATAAGGTCAGATGTGTTGGAATAACTCAGAATGAGTAGAGATGTGATGAACCCTATGCTATGTTTAGTAGGCATTTATATACGTTTTCAAAGTTAGTGCAAATTAACTAAATATACAGCAACATTCCAGCTTTACTTTATGTCATAGTATTTGTCTTAAAAGTCTTTAAAAACTCTAATATGCTAAGATATTACGTACTCAATCAGGACTAGTCAATTACAAATTCAGATTTTCAAACCTACTAATTTAGGCGGACCGCACACAAACATCAAATTAACAGTCATGTGTATTTGATGTTTTCCTTTAAAGGTACGATGTGTACGATTTGGTGACATCTAGTGGCTCACCCCTCTTATCCAAGCATGCAGGAGAACCCATGGTAGCCTTCAGTTGTGTTTTGAGGGATCACTATTATTTTATTCTTGTGTAGTACTCGTTAGCTTGTGAATGTGTAATTCTTATAATAGTCAATTGCGAATTCTTCCATGGGCTGGACTGGACCATCTGATGCCCGTTCAGGCCCGCGAAGGCTCCGAGAGGAATAACTTCAGAGAGTTTCAGTTCAGTCTGTAAAGTGTCCCATGCACAGGGGGCAGCAAAACTGAAAGCTCTTTTTCCAAGTTCAGTCCTTACCTGAAAAACAGATCAAACAAGTGTCCTGCATGAGAGCAGGGCATAGCGACTGCTTTTTTTGCAATAAAGCGCACAAATCGGGGTGGGGGGGGGGGGGGGGGGGGGGGGGGGTCACGCTTAAAAGAGCCTTATAGATTAGGGTCAGCCAATTTGTGCACCTGAGAGCCAGTGACAAACCTCAGCGCTGATCAAAGGACTGGAGACATTTGGATGATGCTCTCAAATAACGCACCTTTAGTGGCCAGATTTTTTCTATGTGCTTTAAATGAAAGCTCCTGATCTAGTACTTATCAAGTACTTATGATTTAAAACCTGCTCTATAGGTTTTCCTTTCGATTATTTGTAATGCTCTGTGGTAGCACCTTTCTGTGAGAGAAAACCATGATCTTGGTTTTATCATTGTTTAAAACCAATCTAAGATCATATAAGCGTGACTGGACAACTTTAAAAGCAGCTTGTACGAACTCAAAAGCCTGAGTGAGTGAGGTTGAACAGCAATAGATGATGGTATCGTCTGCATAAAAATGATGCATTGCATTTGACAAGTTGTTACAAAGATTGTTTATGTAGATTGAAAATAAAGTGGGTCCTAGCACTGGACCTTGGGGAACCCCTTTGATAATATCTAGAAAAGATCATGTGTTCTGAGCAGGTGCTTAATGAGGATGCGCATCAAGCAGGAAGTTCATGGTCAAAGATGCAACCGCCAAAAGACTGAAAGATAAAAGAAAGGACGAGTGGTATCACATGTCAGGTATTGTTGATCCTACAGAAAGTAATTGAAAAACATGCATGAACATCATGGAGAAATGCATCTTCCTCAGGGTGATAGTCTGCAGCACTGATTGTGGGTGCATGCTGTTACCATGGAAACATTAACCACAATGGCAATTCTCCTGACAGCTACAATCACATGCCCCCAGTGCAGAATGATCATCCAATCGCTCTGTAACATTTAGAATCACGGGACGACAACATAACGTGGTCTTTTTCTCCATTTTCCAATCAATATATCTTCCAATAGGGATTTTTTAAGAAAATAATTAGAGCCAGAGCTAATGTTAAAGGTGCAGTGTGTAAGATTTGGTGATACCTAGTGGTGAAGTTCCATCACCTCACCCTCACCCTTCTGAGCAAGCAGGAGAACCTATGGTAGACTTCAGTTGTTAGTCAAACTAAAAAAGATGTTATTATGTCCTCTCTGGGCTACTGTAAAAACATGGAGCCCCCCATAGAGAGGACCCACTCCTCATGTGATTATACATTAATGGGCTCATTTAAGGTGAATGGAAGAAAGAAATTTAGAAAATGACAAATGAATGAAAATGACAGTATGTAATTGTGTGGCAATATTTTCAGAAGTGACAGAAATCGTACACACTGCACCTTTAAACTCGGTGTTTGTTATGCTCTTGTATTAGTCCGACCGTGGCCCCGTCACATTTCACACCCGCTCTAATAAAAACACCAAATAAATAAATGACAATAATGAAGCGGGAGGAATGAACCTGCGTCTCCATACGCTCTAATCTTCGAGGCTTCTGCCCACACAGCATATTATAGGTTCATTTGTTTGGAATTGAGACGATTTTTTAAAATATATTTCCCTCATGTCACTCACTCTGACCACCTCTATTAGCACATGGCTTAGGGCAGCAGTTTACTGCTGGTGTGCTAAACAGGCAGTGGATTGACACCAGCTTATTGCCCCTGTTTAACAGATTAAATGGCTGACGAATCGAGTGTGGATCCCCGTGGGATTTCCATTTCCTCAAAGTAAGCGCAGATCATCACCTTTTTTTCCCTCTTAGTAATGAGATTTCCCATCATGCACCATCACCATCATGGCGCTGGTTCGCTTGATTGTTCTTGATTGTGAAACGTATGCCAGCTCTTTTATTCTCGACATTCCAGTCAATTGGCTCCGGTCCCTGTGTAGCTGTGGGGGTTGGAGGTTTAACTATGGGTAGGACCTTCATTGATCAAAATATGGTGTGGGATGGGGGGGGGGGGGGGCTGAGCGAGCTGACTATGGTAATGCTGCAGCAGATCGATTAAAGGGATGTGTGTTTGAGGCACAAGAGTGCTCCAATAAATCCTCTGTCCCACTCTTGCTCGTGGTGAAGTGTCTCGGATTCTTCGGCATGGCCGTGACTGGAGGAACTGGCGTGGAATACCAAACGGCAGCTGCGCACAAACATCCCAAAATACATGCAATACAGAAACTGTAACAACTGGAACCCAAAGGCAGACTCAAGACCTGGAAAGTGTAAATACAAATATGTATTTAAGACAAGGCTCGAGAGAAACACTGTGATAATATCTAATACTAAAATACACAACTGAAAATGACTCACGAGGAGGAAACACTTGACAAAATAAAAGCCTTGTAGCATCACAAACAGAGCTTCAGATCCTTTACTGACTGATGAGTCAAATATTTTTTGAGACACGAACCACATAAATTACAGGCACAACGTAAGAGCTGAAAGCAAAGAAAAATAACAATTAACATGATGGGACAATACAGTGATGGGACAATACAGCAAGGTAAAATCTCTGTCTTCTGAGTCCATCCGTCAGTGCTCAAAGGATGTTTTTAAGAACCCTTTAAGAAAATGACCTCATTCTTTCTTATCAAACGTTGAAAGGCCGGATCCATTACACTCTTGTATCTGTCTGTTCACCGTGAAGCTAAAGTTCCCAGAACGTTATCTCAGGTTAACATATGAACAAATACTCCAGCTGATTTCCTTCCTTATCTAAGTCCAGGGGAGGAATTGTACGTACGTCCCTCTGCTCACTCACTACTCACCCATTCAGAGGTGACTTTGCTGCTTCGTCCTCCACAGAGCGGAGAAAGTTTGAAGCTGGTCAGAACCAGATTCAGCACTCAGCGGGGCTGTTTCAATTCATATTTAAGGAAACAGTGAACTTGACTTGGGGCAGACCCAGACTGAGAGAGATTTCAGACGACGACCGCAGCGTAATGCAGAGTTAGGACAGAGTCTTGGCTCAGGACTGCTGAACTCTGGAGGACCATTGTCCCCACTTTGCATTATATTCGCCCATGTTCTGAAGATGGTCGGGGAATTATGGATTTAAGGCGGATATGCTTGGCATATGTTTGAAAAAATGATGAGTCGTAACACACTTGCTGTATGGGCCAATCTCCGGTTGAGAATCCCTGATGTTGACAAATACTTTGAAAAAGTAACAGCAGTGTATTTATTTATATCATGACGAACAAACAAATGGTTGAATTTACTTCATGAGCATAACAAGACTTGATCAAGCCAATTCCGCATCCAGGGAAGAACATCTCTAACCGTGAGCCTGCAGTCATACACCCCCTTTAACGTGGGGGCTGACGTGTGACTGAACTCAGTGGGGCGAGTGCTGCATGCTGGGAGGGTTGTTTGTTGCCCCAATCGTACTCATCATATTGTACAATGCATTAACGACACGTCAACATATTATCAATGCGTTGCCACAGACCACATGCAGTAATATCACACACACAAACACACACACTCACACACACACACACACACACACACACACTGAACAAACAGCCAACTGGCCTGGGAATGAGTTTGTCACTTTTTGCCAGTGAGTTCATCATCTGCCCTACGAGATAAAGATGGCCACCAGGGCCATTACAGTTTTATTTGGTGCAGTTGAAGGATTAATGGGAAGGGATTAATATAGTAAAAGGAGGCCATAAATACGCAGAGATCTCTGCTTTAATTTCCCTCCCAGATCTGCTGGATTTGCCCTGCCAATGCTCAAGGGCATTCTCCAAATGAGAGGAGGCCGTTTCAGACCTCTCGAGGTGATGCTAATGGAAGCTGGAATACTTTCTGCACTCATTCCCTCTCAGTTGCTTGCGTTCCTTTTTAAATCCACCTTACTGTTGTCATGATTTGCCGTGTAATGTGCTCAACACGTAGCGTGGCATGGTTTTATGTTGGAGTGTCGAGCTGAAACGATTAATCGAATCTAATCGTCAAAAAAAAATTCGATTACAGTTTTCTGAATCAAATAATATAATGTAAATATACATTACTTTTCGCCCATACAAGTCATCGTTTAATCGAATCGAAGAAAATATTTGATCGATTAATCGATTACAAAAATGATTGATAGGTGTAGCTTGATTGTGGTGCTTGTCCTGGCTGACAGGACATGTGTGTATGTGTGTGTGTGTGTGTGTGTGTTTGTGTGTGTGTGTTGCCTACCTGCGAGCACAGCTTGAATCAGTGGATATGTTCAATTACCCACCATGGTGATGGGGTGGTAAAAGCCCCATTACGCTGCTTAGCCATGTGTGCGGGGAGCTGATTCACCTCCAGAGCCTCGCTCCTTCTCCTCCTCCTCAGCATGGTCCGTCAGACCCCCATGCAACCCCCCCCCCCCCCCCATGTTGTGTTCACTCACAGCAGGTGTGTGAGTAGGTGCATTGTGATTATCCGATGTGTGGAGAGTTCCTATAGTGTGGTGGTGGCGGCGCCGTGGAGAATTCTCATGAATGAGCAGCTTTCAGACCCTTCAATATGTTGCGTCATGACACTGAAGAAAAGGTAATACTGACACTTTTGAATCACCCTAAAATGAGCCCTTTAATGTATATTTACACCGGGGATGGATCCACCCAATAGGGGCCGTACGTACGAGTGGACGTACAAACCATCTTTTCAGCTCTGATGACAACTGAGGGCTTCCATAGTTTCTCTACATGCTTTAATGGTGAGGCTGAGGTGATGGATACAAAATACAATATCACCAGTGGATATCACCAAATTCTACACGCTGTACCTTTAAGGGTAATGGACAAAAAAAATTAATACATTTAGGTGCATATGAATTCATTAGAATGTCAGTATATCATTGTTTTGTAATATTTATTTGTAACAAAAATGTCAAAAAGCGTACATACTGCACCTTTGAGAGGCGCCTGCCGCCCGAGACCCAGCACACTGTGGCGTGGGAACGCAGAGTCATCAGCAGGTTACCATGGAGACACCTGGGCAGCACGAGCTACTCCTTCATTGACTCATAAATGTGAGTAAAGACTGTGGGCAACATATCTCAGTGGTTATCACTACCAGCTAATACATGCTATACATCATGCTAAGGGGAGCAGATACACGTGTGTTTACATGTGCATGGATTCAATGCATCATGCATGTCAGCCGTGAGGATCCACTGTGTATTAGTTTAATTCCAGTTAATGTGTCAAGTGCCTTTTCTCTCTTTATTTGAAAAAAAGGTTTGATGACACATGTGTTTACAAGACCAAGGCTCAGCCTTTGCTGGCATCAACGCCGCACACGTGGCCAGGAGCTCAAGTAGTCATTGAATGATTCAACCTGTGCAGCAAACAGAGCAGTTCACCATCATTTCCCTTTTAAGGCGGTTCTCAAATTGCAATCTGAAAAGGTCCCAAAGACACTGTGATTGTTCCGACCTCGGACTTCAGTCGTCGGCCGGCAAACAGCTGCGAATGCCTCTCACAGGTTCAGTGCGTAAGCTCATTAGCAGGTGCAGAACTTGCAGAAATAGGAAATAAAAGAAAAGACTGTGATTATGGATGTATTGATTCACTCAGCTCACGACTGTGACTGTGTTTATGATGCACGTTCCTCATGATCTTCGGAATCGAATGAGCTCGGAGGCAAATGATCACTAATCTACAGCAGCTGCGTCTGAGTGATGAGAGGATCTGTCCTCTGACCAGAAGGTTGGGGGTTCGACTCCAACCTTCAACCCCATTCCAAGTGCGTAGGTGTTCTTGGCCGAGAGACACGGATCCCCACATTCTCCAAGTGCTGCAGATAGATGCACCGTATGAAGGGTTGCCCCTCAGCATCAGACCACTGTGTCCCTGTAAATGGGTGGATTACCCCTCAAATGTCTCGTCCTTGGGTAGATCTCTTTATTTTTTCTTAGGATCAATAGAGTATTTATCCGTCTATGTATCTTTTTTAGCCTGAGGTCAAGTTTTCACTTAACATGGGAGCCGCGATCGCCACGTCCTGTGAGAGCAGATTCATTGTTTATGCTCTTAGGAGTTCAAATGTAACTGTCTGGAGCTTAAAGGTGCAGCTGCAGGAGCCACTCTGCAGGCTGTGATGAGCCGTACCAGATCTACTAGAAATACAATATGGTAACGACAGGGTGAGGTGAATGAAAGCACTACATCAAGGAAAGGTTATGAAGTGGAAGAGGCACAACCCTGACTGATGGGAAACGATACCTACGAGGATTCTCTGCTGATGAGATCTGACAAACTGTAAAAACGCAACGACGGTCATTAACTCCAAGAGTTTTGATTCCAAGCACCTTCCGTCTTCCATCCCATTCAGAGCCCGCCTCCACTTTTTTGCTTTCACCATTTTTCAAGAATGTTGCTGCTCCTCTCGCTTGGCTTCGGGAAGATTCCATCCCCGTGTTTAATCAGGCCAACAAAGGCAGAGAACGGCTCAGAGACAGACTCATATAAACAGACTCTTTGAGTCACCCCAAAAAACGGTGGAAAGTGTGAAATCGAGCTAAAAACAACCCTCTTCACATCCCAGGATCCTTCTGAAAAACATCTTTATCACTACCACAGGGTGGAGTGTCATTTTGAATGAAGGTTTCTGTCTCTTTCATCCCTTCACTGTTGATTCACTGTGTATATCATAGGCAGCTGTTGTGTCACCCCTCGTGTAAAATGCTTATTAAAGGTGCAGTGTGTAAGATTTGGTGACATGTAGTGGTGAAGTTGCATGTTGTATCCATCACCTCATCCTTACCCTACCATTCAGGAGAGCCAATGGTAACCTTCACATTTACTCAAACGATGTGAAGTACGTCAAATGTAAAAAACAGGGTGGGCTCCGAAGAGAGGACCCACTCCAGATGTAAGTAAACATTAAATAGCTCTAATAGCTTCTAATGGAAAAAAATATATACTTTTAGGTGATTTAAATCCATTAAAATGTCAGTATGTAATTGTTTTTTATTGTTATTTCTACCAAGAGGAGTGTCAAAAATATCACACACTGCACCTTTAATTTCTAACTTACTGCAGAGCATTTCCAGACCCCAAAAATCCACAGATGTGTAGTTTGGAGTTCATGTCCAACACGAGCATAAGTTGTGTTTACTGTTCCAACACGTTCACTGTCCTGCAGAGATCACATGATGTCCTGTACGAAGACGTGACACTGGAACCATCTCTTATCACCACAAACACTCTGTACACCCGTGTCCATCTACATACATATATCTAAATGTGTCTACACACACAGACACGTGCATCACATACATAGGTTATATTGAAAGGTGCAATGTGTACGATTTTGGTCATTTTTTTTAAGTTAGACCGGATCAATAAAATAAAATTACAAAGCAACTACATATAGATATTTTTACAAATGAATTATCAACCAAATGTGCAAGTTCCTTTTTCAGATGATTTGCCCTTTAATGTATATTTACACCAGGAGTGGGTCCACTCTATGGGGGCAGCCATGTTTTTACAGAAGCCCAGAGTGGATGTACTTATCATCTTTGGAGCCGTAATGACAACTGAAGTCGACCTTAGGTTCCTCCGCATGCGCGAATGGGAGGGGTGAGGTGATGGATACAATATGCAACATAACCAAATCTTACACACTGGACCTTTAATATCTTACACTCTGGATACAGAAAAAAGAGACATAGGACATAGTTTGACACAATGGCAGAGTAAATGAATATGTCCCGTGTTTGATTTGGGAGAACTGGGTCATTCATAATAAATGGAGGATGACTCAGAAGAATGGGATTTTTGAATTCCTTTTTTTCTGTGCCCAAACCAGTTCTCTAAAACAGAGCACATATTTTTCTCATATACATCTGCACTTGTAATGATCCAGATTCAGTCTCATATATTGTCATTTGTATTGATTAATGCTGAATAACAGATTCTCCTCGAGGGTCTGTTCCATCTCAAAAAAGAACTGGGGCTCCTTTTTGGCTCATTATCAACCTGCCTGCAGCTAATATATTAGTTATGCTCCTACACACAATTAATTCATTAATGTCTGATCCACAGTTCCATTTTGAATCAAACAATGGCGTCCATCTGTTGCAGCCTTTGAGTCAGCGCTGACGGAGGAGGAGAGTGTGGCTGACAGCTGAGGTGCCGCGTCGCCTCTCCTCCAAAGAGCATGATTTCCTGCCTCATACCCCCCCCCACCCCCCCCACCCCGTCGGCATGACAACCATGTAGGTAGAGATTGGGTTTGATTCCTATCAATGCTAACAATACTGCCACGTCACAATGCCCGACATGAATGTGCACAGAAAGGTGCAAGTATATATGATTTCTCTCACTCCTGTCACTTCTAAAAACATTAAACAACCACTACCCTCAAATGAGCCCTTTAAAGGTGCAGTGTGTAAGATTTGGTGACATCTAGAGGTGAAGTTGCATGTTGTATCATCACCTCATCCTTCTGAGCATGAAGGAGAACCTGTAGTCGACTTCAATTGTCATTCAAACTCTGAAGATGTTGAGTACGTCCACTTTGAACAGTCCACTTTGCACCTCTCATGCAGATACTATATCCACAAAGGCACAATTCTGCTGCTTTCTCTAATACTGGATTATACTTTTTAAAAAAAGGTTCTCTTAAATGTGCAGTGTGTAAGATTTGGTGACATCTAGAGGTAAGGATGCGTGTTGTATCATCACCTCACCCTCACCTCTCTGAGCCGGCAGGAGAAGCTGTGGTGACTGTCATTAAAACTCAAACCACGTTTCGTGGTTCCAGTCTGAGCTTCTGTAAAAACATGGCGGTTCCACAGGGAGGACCAGCTCCTTAAGTAAATGTACATTAATGGCGTCGTTTAAGGGTAATGGGAAAAAGAAATAATACATTTAGGTGATTATAAATACATGAAAATGTCAGTATGCAATTGTTTGGGACTATTTTTATAAGTTAGAGAGAAAGAACCGAAACACTACACACAGCAAACCTTAGTTTAACGTATCCCTCCGCCTCCTCCCTCTTTCGCCCATAAAATCACAACCATTTTAAAGCACAATGCTTTTCCACACTGGGATTCGGTGGCTGCCCGGGGTCAAACGCCGGCTGTTGTGTTTTGCAGTGTTGAGGTTCTATTGAGCAAGGCCGTGCATGAAGGAGCAGGTGTAGGTGGGCGGGGGGGGGGGGGGGAGAGGGGGAACAGTGTGAAAGAGGGGGGGGGTGGGGAACGGGGGGGGGGGGGGGGGGGGGGGGGGGGGGGGGGGGGGGGGGGGGGGGGGGGGGGGGGGGGGGGGGTGAGAGGGAACAGCTTGAAATAGGAGGTGACTGCTGACATTCACCTGCGTGCCCTCTGCAAGGAAAGGGAAGTAGTGGTGAGCAGTAGGGAGGGGAGAGAGAAAAGAAAAAAGGGAAAGGGAGAATGATCACACGGCTGGAGCAGGAGACGGGGGCGGCGGCGGGGGGGGGGGGGTGGGGGGGGGGGGGGGGGGGGGGGGGGGGGGGGGGGGGGGGGCGTGGTGATAACGGTTACTAAGGCTACAGCATGCTGCCCTGTTTGCAAGGGAGGGAGTGTGGGAGGAGGGTCAGATGACTGAGGTTCATCCAGCTAAATCAAGTCTAAAGTGCAAGGTCCCGTTGGAGCGAGGGGGGAGGAAAGGTGGCCGGTTAGGAGGCTCAGGAGGAACATAGAGTGCAGCTCAGCACGGGACCTCGCTCCCTCCAGGGCTTCTGGCGCAAACCTCCGGACCCTAAGTCCCTTTGAAACGCCACATCAAAGAGGATAAAAGATGCCATGAATGAGATGAAGTCGACGAGATAAGATTTCGTTCTGTGAGATGCTTTGAAAACAGGTGTCCACCGCCCCCTGGGGGGATGGAGGTCACCTGGCAACCCGTGTGGGAAGGGGGCTCCAATCCCGTGATTTGTCGTGTCGGGGGAAGCAGACGGCCAACTCTTACGCCCTTAAAGGAAATGATGCAGCGCATTCTTCAGAGGCGGGGCTCCGTGGTCCCCCTGCCGCTCGCATTCCGCACGGTGGGATTCAAATCAATAGCCTTTCAAAACGCCAGTCGATACAGAAACTAATAGGCAACGAACCCGTGTGCTGTTGAATCAGCTCTGGCTCCCTGCGCACGGCGTCCGTAATGTAAAGGGTCTGCGCCTGAGCACGTCATGGCTCTTTATAGAGATAGAGATAATAGAAGAAGCATGAAAACAACCCAGGAGCCACGATACCTATTGCGACTGTTAAAGGTGCAGTGTGTAAGATTTTGGTCATTTTTTTTGTCACTTCCATCTGTAGAAATAGAAAACTATTATTAAGAGAGATTTTTACGAATCTTGCTTTTTACTTCATCAACCTCTTGAATGTGTGTCCACCCTCTGGGGGCAGCCATGTTTTTACAATGTCCCAGAGTGGAAGTACTCAACATCCTCTGCCTTTAATGACAGCCACCATATCTTCTCCCGCATGCTGGGAAGGGAAGCTGGTGAGGTGATGGATCCATCATGTGACTTCACCAATGTATGTCACCAAATCCTACACACTGCACCCTTTAAAAAACTGGAAAGTTATATAAGATATGTATTCATTCATGTTTACATGGAGCAAAAAATGATCATTGTTAAAACATCAGTTGTTATATTCATTCAAAAGAACAATTTCCGTGTGATCAACTATTTATAATTCACCAACAACAGTAGGTCTTCTCTGTCCAGTCCCTCGGGGGTCCCTCAGTCAGCACTGTGATGAATAAATTAAAAGTGGGACAGTGGGTTTCTGCCTCAAACTACAGAACAACTTCACTTCTCAGTTGTTAGCAGCTGTTGGATGCACGGGGTCGAGTGTGTGGGTCTTGACCATGATGTTGTCACTGTTGTCTGTATGATTAAACGTGGCCCCCAACCCTACCCCCCCCCCCCCCCCCCACACACACACACACACACACACAGAGCAACATCTCTGTTCGCCAGGGGCATCCATTCACTTAATACCCTGAGCTGTGCCAAAAGATCCCTGCTGCTGTTGTTACCATGTGCAGCACCAAGAGGGGGCTGGATCCCAGAGTCCAGCCGGGACTTGGACTCGGGACGGGACGGAACAGCATGTGGAACTTTAAAGCATCTCCAATGGAATATATTTACATTTTTGTTTTGTTTTTGTTGAATCAACATCACAGGATCAAGATTTGCTTTAACATTTATTTCCTTCTTTATTTTCGTCCTTTTTTTTTTTTTTCTCCCTGTGCTGCTTTAACCAGAGGATAAAGTCAGACGGGTTGTCCCTTTAAATCAAGCTGCAGTGTTGATGTGCCCTCAACCTGAGATGGTAAGAACCATTCGCACCTCTGCGCAGGAGCCGGACCCAATCTACAGCGCGTCCAACCCGATTCTCAGTCCCTCGGTCACTTGTGCTGTGTGTCTGGTCGTGTCCACTCCCCCCCCCCCCCCCCCCCCCCCCCGATGGACCAGTTGGACACACACACACACACCACCCCTGCGCATCCCGAGACATTATTTAATTCTTATTCGCTTCTCCTCTCTTCTTTTTCCTTTTTTTTTTGTTCCATCCGCAGAACTCAGTGGCAGTCGCGTCCATCCATTTCCCGCTGGCTGGTCCGCCTCTGCCCCCCTCCTCCCCCTCCTCCCTCCTCCTCCTCCTCCTCCTCGTCTGCGCTGCAATCTGTTGATAACTCCTCGTGCAGGCTGCAGTTCATCGTCTTTCGCAATGGCAAACTCTTCCCGTGCACCGGCAATTCCTCCAACCTCGCCGACGACGGCAAGCGTCGGAGCGTCTCCACACCAGTTGCCTTCACCAAATTAGGTAAGAGGAAACCCGTCGGTCCTGCCTCTGTGATGTCGACGCCCGCGCTGCATGTCAACACACACCCACGCACCCACACAGCGCGTTTGGCGCAACACGTTGCCTGTGCGTAAAAACCCCAGCGACCACCGTCTGACGGCTCATTCCCACGCGTCCCATCCCGACATTAACGCGCACGTGCGCGCGTGCGTTGGAATGAAACACTTCACACACTGTTGCAACACCAAGCGTGAGGGCATGTGGCGCGTGTCTGCACTCATCCATCCATCATCCATCCATCCATCCATCCATCCATCCGTGCGCGCGCGCCCGTGCGTCCAACACACTTTACCCCCCCCCCCCCCCCCCCTCCCCCCCTTCCCTCTCCCCACATTTCCCTGCCCCCCTTTTTTTTTTCAAGTGCTGGTGTTTGCTTGTGTGTTCTGTGGCGGATGGGAACACTCATCCATCCGTGCGTCCAACATACGTTGCTGCTTTCTGTAACCCCCCCCCCCCACACCCACCCTCATTTGAAGTGCCGGGGTTGCTTGTGTGTGGGTTGTGTGGCAGATGGGTGCAGCAGGGAGAGCTCCGCGCACTCCGTCACCGTCGCGCTCAGGCACTTCGCGCTGGGTGTAGACGCCACCGCAGCCTACTGGGACTTCGACCTGCTGGATGGACACGGCGGCTGGAGGGCGGAGGGCTGCCACATAACGGGCTCCGGGGGCAACACCACCACCATTCGTTGCAACCACCACAATAACTTTGCAGTGCTGATGGTGAGTATTGTCCAGTGTGGTCACTCACGCGCACACACCCGCACATCAATACATATCAGGGCTCCATCATGGATCACATTTTTTTTCCCCCATGATGGAATAAATGGAGTCACGTGCTTTATGAAGCCCCCCCACGCAGGGACCTTCCCTGTATTGTTGCCCCCTCAGCACAGTGGAGCAGGGGATGGGATTTGCCAAATGCACTGCGGGGGATTTATTGGCTTTTGGAGTGTTGGGGGGGGGGGGGGGCGGGGCAGGAGGGGGGGGGGGGGGGGGCTGTGCGCTGCATGCGCTACATTCCCACCTCCTGTTTCCGTGGAAAACGCGAAGTTGCGTGTGGCGCTGGTGCGTGGAGAGGAGAGGAGAGGAGGAGAGGAGAGGAGAGGAGAGGAGGAGAGGAGAGGAGGAGAGGAGAGGAGAGGAGAGGAGTCTGCCGCCTCAGTTTCTATTTTTTTTTTTTTTTCTTCCTGCACAAACACGAGCGCGGCTGTGGAGGAGGAGAGGGAGCAGCGTCAGGATCTGCTCGCCAAGTGCTGGTGCGCTAATTGGCTGCATCCATTCCCACCGCATCCACCGGCACCGGCACCGGCACCGGCACCGGCACCGGCACCACCGGAGCAGAACCACGATCGAGCGACAGGAACATGTTGGATTGTAAACCCACATCGTGTGTGTGTGTGTGTGTGTGTGTGTGTGTGCGCCACGCATCCTTCCCGTGGACACGGTGATTCCGCATGAGGATTCCATCCAGCGCGCCATGGCATCGCGTCGCCCCCTCGCTCCGTAGAGCCGCTGCATGCGCCGTGCTCTCCCCCTTCATCTTTTTGGATGAAAGCGAAATCCTCCGGATGTTTACCGAAGAGTGGGAGTCGTTAGA
>JAFBJT010110896.1:42861-47879 GCA_016785325.1 Chascanopsetta lugubris
CAGCTTTCAACATGGCTCCCGTTCCTTTGTGTTATCGTCGTCACGGAAACAACAACATGACTCCATCATTTCACTCGGAGCAGAGAAACTTCATCTCTGACTTCAAAACAACTTCTCCTGCTTTTAAGAAAAGTCTGGAATCTTGTGTTTTCCATTTCCTGTTGGAAAACATACGATTCAAAGCTCAAATTTAAAAAAAGGAAATCGCATGTCGTCGCTGAAACAAACAGGAACCAGGTGAAGATGAAACACAGAAGAAGAAAAACTGTTTACGTCTCAGGGGAGAATCAGATTTTGGGAAGTTTGAGGAAAAATACATTTAAAACACAAAAGTTCGTCTTCTCTTCACGTGAGAAGCTCAAAAACAGGAAGTTTAAAATACTCGACATGAATGTAAATAGAAAATAACTTGAAATATATATTTTATAAGAGGGAACTTTCAACTCAGTTTAGTTACCATGACGACAAGGAAGGAAGGAAGGAAGCTGCAAAGTCAGTTAACTTCTGTAACTGTACTTATACGGGACACACCTCCACTAAGGCCACATCAATCAATCAATCAATCAATCAATCAATCAATCCAACAAGCAACCAATCAACCACCACCCATCTATGTCAAATATTCACCAAAGTCTGCGTCAACGTTTACCTGTGTTATGGTTTCATCGTTGCCATGGCAACAGAGACACTGG
The DNA here is from genome assembly GCA_016785325.1 of Chascanopsetta lugubris. Classification (NCBI taxonomy): domain Eukaryota; kingdom Metazoa; phylum Chordata; class Actinopteri; order Pleuronectiformes; family Bothidae; genus Chascanopsetta; species Chascanopsetta lugubris. Next base: position 43,554 of record JAFBJT010110896.1, read on the forward strand.
ACACATGAAAGAAGAAGTCACTCCTTTACTCTTCTGTGAAAGTTTCTCTAACCCTTTAAAAAGCTTACATCCAGTAAACACAACACACACACACACACACACACACACACACACACACACGTTACCATGGCGACAGACAGTCAAAGGAAAGTGACAAAAGAAAACGAAACTCTTTCCAGTACTGGTCAGACACAACTCCTTAAAATCTCAACATGTGAGGTTACCATGGCGACAGAGACAAGCGACGGACAGGAAGTGAGACGCAACAAAACATTCCTGCATCGTTCTCCTGCAGCACAAACATCCACAGAATCAACAGTCCAGCACGGAAAACACGCCCCAACAAACCTTCCCTTCCCTTCTCAAGGAAACAAAACTCCACTTCTGATTTTACTTCTATCTATTTATTACTTTTCTCATTCTGAAGAAGTCAGCACAGCATCAACTGTTACCATGGCAACAGAGACAACACACAGGACGTGTGACGGCAACAAAAGAAAATATTATAACTTGTGTTTACTCTTCTGACAATGGATACACATGTACATGGGGCTCCATGTACAGTCACACACACACACACACACACACACACACACACACACTGGGAGACTCACCTCAGTGTATGAGTGTGCTGATCCGGAGTTTCAGAGTCCGGGTCCGGGGGATTTCTCTGACCACCTGAGACCAGGAGAGAGAGAAACGGTCAGCTCTGCACAGGCCCATATCATTACCACACACACACACACACACACACACACACACACACACACACACACACACACACACACACAATGTAAGGCGTCGTCTCACGTTACAAAACACAACAAAAAACGAATAAACACTTTAAATAAAATACTTGTTGAGGAAATGAGTCATGGCAGGGGAAGAAGAAGTGCTGAGGATGCAGCGCTGCCCCCTGGTGGAGGGCAGGTGCAGTGGAGCAGCGACTCGGCTCCAGTGTGTGATTGTGATTATTTTCTTTTTCTGCTGCTTCAAATGTAAAATATTATTTCTGATCAAAATAAACATGAAGAAGATGCTGCTGCGAATCTGAGGTGATGAAGAGGAAGAGGAGGAAGAGGAAGAGGAAGATGAAGAGGACGAGACGTCGGTGCCAGAAAGTGATCGATCAGATCAATAACCTGATGAAAGTGATGCAGACGCATCGTGTTCGTCAATGAGAAGAGAATCAACCAGCAGAGATTTAAAGTTTGTATTTATTTATTTATCTATTTGAATTCTGATTAGTTTCAGGATTTGATAACGATAACATTTGGACTGACGGGGTGAAAACACAATCAGACAAACCCTGAACATGTAATGATATAAACAGTAAATAGTGTGTGTGTGTGTGTGTGTGTGTGTGTGTGTGTGTGTGTGTGTGTGTGTACCATCAGTCATTGACACTCTGCTCAGGTGCTTAATGAAGCTTCTCGACATCAGGGAATAAAGACGGAGCTCCTCGGGGGGCGGAGCCTCCTGCAGCAGACGGAGGTTTGAGGAAATGGGCGACTCAGCAGTTTTTACTAAACAGTGACTCGTCAAACACTTTGGATCCGAGACTCACAGGAAGAGAAGGTTCTCTCAGAGGAACTGAACCGATGAACGGAACAGGTTTCTGTCCAACACCATGACCCAGAACACATAGATCCAGAACACATAGATCCAGAACACATAGAGCCAGAACACATAGATCCAGAACACATAGAGCCAGAACACATAGAGCCAGACCACATAGATCCAGAACACATAGAGCCAGACCACATAGAGCCAGAACACATAGAGCCAGACCACATAGATCCAGAACACATAGAGCCAGACCACATAGATCCAGACCACATAGAGCCAGAACACATAGAGCCAGACCACATAGAGCCAGACCACATAGATCCAGACCACATTGAGCCAGACCACATAGATCCAGACCACATAGATCCAGACCACATAGAGCCAGACCACATAGAGCCAGACCACATAGATCCAGACCACATAGAGCCAGACCACATAGACCAAGACCACATAGACCCAGACCACATAGATCCAGACCACATAGATCCAGACCACATAGAGCCAGACCACAAAGACCCAGACCACATAGACCCAGACCACAAAGATCCAGACCACACAGATCCAGACCACATAGACCCAGACCACATAGACCCAGGCCACATAGAACCAGACCACATAGAACCAGACCACATAGAGCCAGACCATATATACCCAGACTACATAGATCCAGACCACATAGAACCAGACCACACAGATCCAGACTACATAGATCCAGACCACATAGAACCAGACCACATAGATCCAGACCACACAGATCCAGACCACATAGATCCAGACCACACAGATCCAGACTACATAGATCCAGACCACATAGATCCAGACCACACAGATCCAGACCACATAGACCCAGACCACATAGATCCAGACCACATAGATCCAGACCACATAGATCCAGACCACACAGATCCAGACCACATAGACCCAGACCACATAGATCCAGACCACACAGATCCAGACCACATAGATCCAGACCACATAGATCCAGACCACACAGACCCAGACCACATAGAATCCCATAGACTCAGTCTACAGAGATAAGAGACGACGGTCGGAGAATGTTTAGATTTTCAGGTGTAAACATCGTCTTCATAAAACTTTACGAACTGAACCTTTAAGAAAAATTCCTTGAGAGTAACTTGAGGCCGAGCGATGGAGGAGGAAGTCATTGGAGGAGGAAGTCGCCGCTCGTTAAACAGGAAGTTTCTCGCTCATTAAACAAAAGAACAACAACAACAGGACGACTCGTTTTCATCTTTTCAGAAACCAACTTCGCTGCGTGCGAACCCGGAACGTCCTGCGGCGCCGGCGCCGCCTCCTGAGGTCACGTCGGTTCATCTTTCCTCCTCCTCTGTACCAGAACCCAGCGGCCGATCCACACGCCGCCGCCGCCGCCCAATTAGAGCAGAGATGTGATTTAACGAGCAGGTCGGAGCAGGTGAATGACGGGCGGCGGCGGCGCTGACGTGCGCAGGGATGAAAACAAAAGTCTTTGCTGCGTCTGAGTGAAGTTTGACGGAGGCGGACGCTGGTTTTTGTGTTTTTGTGTTTGTGCCGTGGCTTTTGAAAACCTTCAGTCTGGCGCCGCGTGGCGATCCGCAGGCCGCCGTCAGAGCGCGGCGGCGTGATGGCCCACGTGTTTGTTTATCATCAGGTGTAAAAACGGCGCCGCCTGCGCACGACTAAAGAGTTGGAATGAAAAACGTGATTTTCACCATCAGAGACCTTCCTCCTCCAACACTTCATTCATTCACTCATTCATCCATGTGACTTTCGTCCCGGAGAGAAACTTCATCCAGATAAAAACACACAAACACAACAACTACAGGAAAACAGGTTCAGTTAGAAACCCTCCAAACTCGAGATCAGATGAAGGGAAATATTCAAACTCTGAATCTGTCAAAGCTGCAGAAAAATTAAAGTTCAGACTCATCTTTTCATCTGTGGATTCAAATCAGAAGAAGCAGTAAAAAACCTGGAGACGTGGAGTGGGAGTGGGAGTGGGAGTGGGAGCGGACGTGGACAGACGAGCTCACGAGGCTCATAGTGGGCGGTGCTCTACGATGCCTGACTCCTCCCACTTCCTGGTTCATCCAATAAGGCTGCTCCTCCTGAGTCACTCAGCTTTGTGTTTTTTACTGATCAAAGTTTCAGAGGAGAAGCTCTTCATGTCTTTGTGGGCTTTAGTCAGAGAGAGAAGATACAAACAACAACAACAACAACAACAACAACAACAACAACAACAAACGGACAGAACAGAAACACCACAAACTAACAGATGTTTCCACCGGCAGACGAGGAGCAGAATGGAACCGACGCTCGACTCTTCTGTGAGGAAGAGGAGCTGAAGTCAAACAGCAGGGAGAAGGAAGCTGCAGTTCCTGGAGGAGCCTGAAGGGGCAGCGACCGACAAAGGAGCAGACTGACGACTGAGACGCTTCACATCAGACGGAGAGGAAAATAAAAGATAAAGAACCAAGTCGTCATTTCTTTCTTTTCGAACTTCTCTCTCTCTCCACACTTTCAGATTCAATTCTTCTCATTCTAACAACGCTTTTAATTTGATGCTTCGCTGCGCAGAAAAAAATCCACCAACAAACAAACACCCTCAAAGATTCAGAAGCAGGAAGTGAAATGAGAGAAAAGGAAGAAAAGAAAATGAGAACTTCTGGTTTGTTTACGTCTAAACTGATGTTCAGAACGAGACTCTGACACTTCCTGTTTCCTGTTTCCATGTCTGACCTCATTTCACTGTTTTTT
>JAFBJT010110896.1:62426-75671 GCA_016785325.1 Chascanopsetta lugubris
TTTGGAGACGGCCTCAAGTGGCCGTCGTGCGAACTGCACGTTTTGACACTTGACTTTACCTGACCTGAACCCAGACACAGTCGTTCTCTGAGGTCCCGCTCGCTTGCCTTAATAAACGCCATCGCGCGACTTCAGCGGGAGGACGAGCGACAGGGCGAGAGGAGAGCGAGTGGTGCTGCTCATTATCCGAGGACGTGGTCGCGCGAGAGGGGAAGGAGAGAACGAGAGAACGAGCGGCGGCGCCGCCGAAAATCAAACAGCGAGCCGGCTCGTGGAGAGAACAGATGTGGGCGATCGAGCCTTTAATTACAGCCTCACCTTGAGAGGGGGAGAGAGAGAGAGAGAGCGAGAGAGAGAGAGGGACGCGCTCTTGTTATCGCAGGTGTAACGACACGGAGAAGTCGCCTCATTGGACGACTTTCTCGGAGAAGCGAGTCGCGCGACGCCCCGTGTGACCTCGCGCGCAGGGCGATTCTCCCCCTCTGTTTTAATCTTCTCCAGATTTCCGGGACATCACAGCGTCTGCAGCTTTGATCATATTTTTTTGGGGAGAATTAAACTAAAACCCTGCTCATTAAAACCCCGAGTTTTTTTTTCTTTCTTCTCGGCCGGATTTCCAGAGCTGGGGAAGTCGGAGCCGCTGCCCCCCCCCCCCCCCCCCCCCCCCCCCCCCCCCCCCCCCGCGCCCGCCCCCCCCCCGGGGGGCCCCCCCCCGTCCGAGGCGCCACACCGACGCGGAGCCCCTGAGCCCGGGGGCCAATCGCATCCAGAGAAGCTTCCCGAGTTGGCCCTCGGAGAGAGCGCGGCGTAACTAAAAGTCGGAGAGATGCCCAGTGGCCTCCCTTATGTTTATTTTATGCAAAGAGCGGCGTCGGAGGAGAGGCACCGTTTAATATTCAACTGTGTCATCCATATTTCTGTTTGATATTTAAACTTCCTGCCTGGATGTCTGGAAAGTAAAGAGCAGCTTAAGCCGCGCAGATTAATCAGAGAAATTTACGCCCGTTCATGTTTCTTCCTGAGGAGCCGGCGGCGGCGGCGGCGGCGGCGGCGGCGGCGACCCATAATGCCTTGCTGCAGATTGAATCAGAGGTCAGAGCCGTGGAAATGGCGTTATTATGGCGATCGTGATGGCTTTTGTTTCTCCGGCCGACGCGGCGCCGATAAGTGAGTTCACAGGAAACTTTCTGCTCCACTTCTCAAAGAGGATTGAGATGCGACTGAGAGCCTGTTTACGAGGTCGCGTATGTGAGGGGATCAAGCAGAGACGGGAGTTCGGTTCTTTTGTTTCAGGTGCCTTTTTGTTTTGTTTTTTTTACTTTTTCATTTTTAATCGTGCATAAATATAAAAGATCGAACCCTTTTTGCCTGCATGGCACTTTGAGCCCGACAGAAGTTGCAGTACCACCCGCTGGCCACTGCGCCTTTTTTGCTTGGCGACCGACCGACTGCAGCAGAATGGATTTATTGGGTGGGGCAGTCTTAAAGGTGCAGTGTGTGAGATTTGGTGACATCTAGTGGTGAAGTTGCCTGTAGCATCCATCTCCTCACCCTCACTCTTCTCAACATGCAGGAGAACCTGTGGTAGACTTCAGTTGTCATTGATGCATGTCCACTCTCGGGCTACTGTGAAAACATGGCGGCCTCCGTAGTGAGGACCTGCTCCTCATGCAAATGTAGATTAATGGGCTCATTAATGGCTGAAATCGATTTATAATACATTATAAATTCATGAGTATATCAGGATGTAATTGTTTTGTGATATTTTTCAGAAGTGAGAAAAATGACCCAAATCTTACACACTGCACCTTTAAAGAGACAGAGGCTGAAAGCTGTTTTGAAAATAGGAGCTGCAGCTCTGGACAGAAAACCATAGAATAGAATAGAATAGAATAAAGGGCTTTATCTTATTGCGCAGCTGCACAACAACACATAGAATATGAGAAATGGAGGCTATTGAGCGAGTGTAGCACAGAAGTAGAGCATGTACTCTGACTGCATGAGGTCACGGGTTCAATTCCCAGCCTCTCCATCCACCCTGATGTACGTCACATCAAATGAAAGTGTCGGCTCAGTGACGATGTCGAAAAACTATCTTCAAATAATGACTCAGAGTAGAATCATGCAGCGGAGGAGGAGAGTGTCTCCTTTAAGAAACACGTGAGTGGATCATCGGCCCATTGTTTCGGGCGTATGTACGAACAAATGTGTGAAGGGTTGTGCTCGTGGCCCCTGAGTGTGAGGAGTGTGTGTGTGTGTGTGTGTGTGTGTCTGTCTCCGCTGTAAACTGTGTCTCTGTAAATTGAATTTATTTGGGGCCGGCTGCTTAGACAAAGCCATTTGAAGACGCTCCCCGGGGCAGCGAGCGCCGAAGAGCGATGGGCATCGCTCTCCGTTTTCTGCTCCTTTGTAAACAAAGGGATTCGTCAGAATAACTGACAGGGAGCCCTTGTACCCGACATTTTCATCTCTCTCTCTCTTTCTCTCTCTCTCTCTCTGTCTCTCTCTCTCTCTCCTGAATGGCTCCACCCGGCCCCCTGACTCATCCCTGCATCATTTCCTGCGCCCGCCGTAAATCCAGCGCTGCCACCGGTAATCACACGTACAGAGTTTACACGTGAGACAGCGCGTTCGTCACGTGGGGACATTAGCTTCCGTTAAGCTGGTTAACCTTCTATATTTCCACAGCCACTTTGCTAAAGATACGCTGGGAGCGTGGCTGCCAGAGATATACAGAGAGGGGGGTGGGGGGGGGGGGGGGGGGGGGAACGTGAGGCGGGGGGGGGGGGGGGGGGGGGGGGGGGGAGAGAGAGCAGGGTGGAATAGAGAGCGCTGAGACCATCCATTAAGTGAAAGCTCCATTTCTCAGATCCTGTGTCAGTGAGAATTGGCCCCACAAGCTGCCGGAGCTGCTCCTCGCACCCAAACTGCTCCCTGACCCCCCCGGGGGGGGGGGGGGGGGGGGGTAAACATTTAGCGTTTCGTTTACAAGGCTGTCGAATCTCGTTGTCGCTCGCTCGGAGATTAGGCACCGTCAACAAAATGTAGTAACTGCAGAAGTGGATCATTCGTTTCTCGCATTCTCCCACTGCAACATTAGTACAATGTTTTCTGTGAATCATGTTTTCTGGTGTGAGTGATTCCATTTCATACGACACATTTAAACATTCAGTTTTATTCTAAATGATTAAACATACAGTTAAATCTAAGGTTTCTTTTTAGGGGTCGGGTCAAGGTACGTTGTAATACTTTAAACAGATGCTAAATAATTACTTCTTTGCGAAGTAACTATATCTAGTTACTTTTATTAGGCTGTAACTCAGACGCTAAATTAGTTACTATTGGGCAGAGAAACTACAACTAACTGATGAGTAACGAGTAAATTAGGCACCGTCAACAAAAACGTATTCATTGCAGAAGTGGCGAGTTGGTTTCTCTGCAGCACAGTGCAGTTTGTGTACTCAGTAATTATTCAGTGTTTAATCTTAACTTCACATAATGATGATCAATATTCATTAGAGGAGCTTCACTGTGTTCAAACTTTGATGAGCCTCCGCCTCTCGCGGGCGCCGCTTCATTTCCCGCACATCGAGCCGAGAGCTGCTCCCTGCCCGCGGGCCCGCGGACGCGCTGACCCGTGATTGGTTTGAATTGATAACCTGCCATTACTGCGATTGGATGGAGGGGGTGATTGCAGCCACGGTGTCCTTAAACCAGACTGGTCATTACCTCAGCGCGACAGAGGGGTCAAGAGACGACGCCGGAGATTTACAGTTCGGTTCCGACGCGTCCGCGTTTGTCGGGAAAACACTTTTGCAGAAGATTTGTATCGTTCTGATTTGGACTGTAGCTTTTTTTATTCAAGTGCAATCTCTTATTTCCGACTTTCCTCTGATCTTATTTCATCTCAGTTGTCTCCTTGTTTTGCTAATTCAACTCTTGATTTTAATTATTATTCTTTAACTGTGTCCTCCTTCGTATATTGATGCTGGAACCCTAATTTCCCGGGGGGAATCTGCCCAAGGGATTAATAAAGATTAATCTTATCTCATCTAATCTGAACAAAGGCAGGAAGTGGAAGGTACGGAGTCAGGACGTGTGGAGAGGTTTTCACATTGAAGCGAGTAAATATGAAGAGGGCAGACTTCATCAGTGTGTCTGTGGCCGGCGAGGACAGAGGTGAGGCGGTGGCGGAGGAGCCCGGCGGTTTGATAGCGACGGAGGCTCGTGGCCGTGTCCGTGTCCGCCTCAGCACTGGTTTCGCCCTCGCTCCTCCATCTTGGATCGAAAGGCTGTAAATCGGGCCGTTAATTGCGGCGTTAACTCAATCAGCGGAGAGAGCGTGTGCCTGTGTGTGCCTGTGTGTGTGTGTGTGTGTGTGTGTGTGTGTGTGTGTGTGTGTGTGTGTGTGTGTGCGCGAGTAATGAGTTGAGGTGCTGAGCTACAGGGAAAAACAGCCTAGCTTAGCTCGTCTCCTGCCAGGAGACCCGATGGGACGGGTCGTGTAAACAAACCACGGGTAAATAGCGCTTGAAGTGGCGTCGTTTCACGCGCAGCTGACTCGCCGTTCCTGATGAGGTCGCTGTCGATCGCCCCGGAGAGCGTGTTTATTTTTTCAGGGCGTGAAAGACGAAGCGACGCTGACCTCGACGCTAATGAGAGACAACAATAAACAACACGGGAGGATGGTACGTGATGCACGGAAGAGAGAGTTCCGCGTATTAAAGGTGCAGTGTGTGGGATCGAGTCACCTCTCGCGCTGAGGTTGCGATGATGTGGACCAATACTCTGCGTGACACCGAGGAGCTCTGTTCAAAATCCCTTTCCTGAAACTAAGAGGAAGGAAACGAAAAGACATTGAATCTGAAAACCAAAGAAAACACGCGTGTATTTATTTTCCTCTCATGTCGCCGGAGATTCACCTCGGCGCTGAAACATAGGAGGTGTCTCCTCCGCGCCGCGCTCTGAAGGTTTTTCCGTGTTGGTTTGGGTCGACGCTCGTCAGAAGCAACGACTCGTCTCGTCTCTCAGCTGCTTTTAATGGAAGTTTTTTTTTTTTTTTTTTTGTAGTCGTCGTAGTAGTATTCATTTTGAGAACAGTCGAAGCCCGTGGCAGTAAATGTGGGGCCGACCCACAGCAGAAGAAACAACTTCACACTGTGAGTGTGGAAAACCTCTGTGGATTCAGACTTTACATATCCATTCATGTCAGGAGAGGAACAACTCAACCAACACACCAGACTCTGGATTTCATTTGTTTTTTTCCTTGAAAGTCAGCGAGTGTGTCTGGTTTCTCTTTCGAGAATCACACAGGACGTGGGTTCGGATCCCTTTCAGGCTTCGATTGACACCAGTCATGTGCAAACTGAAGGAAACAGTTCAATTCTAATGGCTTCAAACGATGCTTCTTCTCTTTCTACAGTGTAGAAATGGCTGTTTTTGTACGATTTCACTCATTTTGTCACGATCACGATGACGTACTGACATTTTCATTCATTTATATTCACCTAAATGTTTTCATTTTCCCATTACCCTTAAATGAGCCCATTAATGTTAATGTGCATGAGGAGCGGGGCCTCTCTCTGGAGGCCGCCATGTTTTTTTACAGTGGTAAAAGTGGACGTACGAAACCTCTTTTGAGTTTGAATGACAAGTGAAGTCGCCCACAGCTTCTCCCGCATGGTCAGAAGGGTGAGGGTGAGGTGAAGGATACAACACGCAACTTCACCTCTAGATGTCACCAAATCGTACACACTGCGCCTTTAAGTGTGTTTAGCTGTAGCGCTACATTCCCATTGTTATTTATTGATACGGTCTGTATCCTCCACAGACTGTAGATGTGAAAGGTGCAGCGGTGCTATCTTTGTCTGCCCTCTCTCTCTCCCTCCCTCCCTCCCTCTCTCTCTCTCTCTCTCTCTCTCTCTCTCTCTCTCTCTCTCTCTCTCGCCCCTGGCAGTCTTGTGCAGCCCACACTAACTAGCTGTGTGCTTCTCCCACTCATAGGAAAATGATGATGAGACAGCAAAACCACCAAGGAGACAATGCACATTGGAAATAGAGAGAGAGAGAGAGAGAGAGAGAGACGGAGAGAGGGAGAGAGAGAGTGGCGGGGAAGTGGGAGTGGGAGGCTGCGAGGAAACGAGAGACAAGCAGAGAATGAGAGCCATCAGTCTTTTTTATGCACTTTTACCACACGTGTGTTCGTGTGTTCGTCGAGAGCGCTCTGTCTCTCTCTCTCTCTCTCTCTCTCTCTCTCTCTCTCTCTCTCTCTCTCTACCTCCCTCTCTCTCTCCCTCTCTCTCTCCCTCTCTCCCCGCCGTCGCCTATTAAATCTCCTCTCACCCTCTTCCCCCGTTTCTCCTCTCCTCTCCTTCCATTCCTCTCTGCCCTGCAACCTCTCTGTCTTGTCCCACTAAGTGGACTGCTTATATAACAGCATCCGAGCTCGCCCCCCCCCCCCCCCCACCCCCCTGCCCCCCCCTCGCCCCCCCTCCCCCTCCCCCTCCTCTCAGCCAGCTGCCAGCCTCCTCTTCTTCCTCATCCTCCTCTCCTCCTCACTCACCTCTCCTCCTCTGCACCACTGTAGCGTCTCTTGTTCCGGCAGAATAACGTTTTGCTCTCCTCCTGCCTCCTGTAGCACAGGAAGTGGTCAGAGATGCCCCAGCTGCTGCGATTACTGGTTATTATCTCACCTGTTTGCTTCCACACCTCAACTAAACTGTCAATCCTGCGAGTATTAGCCAATCACAGGGGGAGGCAGGGAGTGAGAGAGATCACCTGCTTTTCCCCGGTGTGATATATGGAGACAAACAAACATTCAGGGTTACATTCAGACCTTTACAGTTCATTTACAGTGTCGGCTCATACTACACCATTATTTGCATAACACACCATTATATATAATAACATTATGTATATATATATATATTGAAAAACCATATGTTTGCACGGTGGATGTTTGATTAGAACTGGATACAGGAGGTGCACCACTCTTTCAACTGGAAAAATGGCACAGTGGCCAAACGGTGGTACTGCAAGTGTTTGGAGGGTCTCATGGCCCCTTGTGGCCCAAAACACTTTTTTTTTTTTTTGTCTGCAGCCGCGGCCGCTCATTTCAGAGGCACAGACGCTGTCACATCCCCTCGTCTCTGAATTGTTAAACGACAAGAACTAATGCGCTGGTGGTGAATTAGCTGCGTTTGCTGTCTCCGTGTGTGTCATCCATTAATTATATTACACACACACACACCCTGCCCCTGTCCTTTCACCCATTTCTCACTGACACATGCAGGATTCTCCTCCTCATCACATGTTTTCATACGCCACACACCCTCACCTTCATCTCCTGTCTACTTACCATTCCACTGCCATTGTACCTCTTCATCCACACTCTGCCTCTTCCCCATCTCAAACTTCACCCCCCCCCCCCCCCCCCCCCCCCCCCCCCCCCCCCCCCCCCCCCCCCCCCCCCCCCCCCCCCCCCCCTTCTCTAAATATAGTCCCTTTGAAGCGTGGCTGTGTTGTCTCTTCTCGCAACACTGCAAGACAAAAGTCTGTCATCTCACATCTGAGGGAGAGAGAGAGAGAGAGAGAGAGAGAGAGAGAGAGGGTGCAGACAAGATTGATGGCCACGAAAAAGAGGCCCTGGTTAAGAGAACTGATATTCATCTGTCTCAGCATGTGTTTAAATGACGGTGCAGATGAAAAGGAGGATAAGAGAGGAGGAGGAGGAGGAGGAGGAGGAGGAGGGGGAGGAGGAGGAGGGAGGGGGGGCGGGGGGGGGGGAGGGGGGGGGGGAGGGGGAGGGGGGGGGGGGGGGGGGGGGAGGGGGAGGAGGAGGAGCTGCAGCCTGGATAAAGATGGTGAGAGAGTGAGTGTGTGAGAAAGCAGGAGAGGTGTTATGACATTTATGATCCTCATTTTGTAATTGAATTGTAATCCCTCTGGAGACCTGACCCAGTAACGTATTGTTACGTATACATTTCTCTGTGTGTGTGTGTGTGTGTGTGTGTGTGTGTGTGTGTGTGTGTGTGTGTGTGTGTGTGTGTGTGTGTGTGTGTGTGAGAACAATGAGTAAGGGAGAGGAGACAACCACCAGGAGGAGCAGAGACAAATTAGTGCAGAGGACACAGAGAGAGAGAGAGAGAGAGAGAGAGAGAGAGAGAGAGAGAGAGAGAGAGAGAGAGAGAGAGAGAGAGAGAGAGAGAGAGAGAGCTGGAGGGGAGGGGAGCTTAAACATTGAATAATACAGCGCAATACCTCCACCTACTGGTGTTTGCTGGTCATTACAGGCACTGGGCGCAGGCTGTGCATCACCGCAAGCCAAGGACAGTTCCCATCTCATCAGCTCACCTGCAGGAGCCCTTCTAATGACTTCTGCTTTGTCTAATTAGATTGAGTCATTTGCATAATCAGTGTGCTCAGTATTAAAAACAGTGAGGCTCACAGCGGGGGGCCTGACTGTGGAATCATAGCACATCATCATCTCAGGGTTTAGGGTGCTGTCACACACACACACACACATGCATAGGGATACGTTTGCTTGGGGGGGCCGGGGGGCGAGGGGGGGGGGTGCATCACATGGCTCCAGTATACGTCCCCCCCCCCCCCTCCGCCTCAGTGATCCGGCCCTGCAGCTGGCTCAAGGGGGGAAGAGACAGGAGAGCAGATGATGTTCCACAGCTCAGAATGTGTGTCTTTACAAAGATGGAGATTCAAGTAGAAGAGTTTATCTGCAGGAGATAAACCCTGCCCACCCCCCACCCCCGGTGGGGGGGCAGGGTTTATTGAATGTGTTGCTCTCTGGTCGGGGTTGTGTTGTTCAGGTGTCATCGATGAAGGTGGAGGTGAAAAGGTCAGTGAAGAAGATCAAGAGGTGTGACATGAATTAAGATATTTTTTTAAGTGTTTCTTAAATATTAAAGTGATTCAACTCGAGTCATTCAAAATCTTTTAATTTTGTAATACTGTGAATACTACTACTACTACTACTACTACTACCACTGCTAATAATGATAATAATAATAATAATAATAATAATAATAATAATAATAATAATAAACAGAAACATCAATATATCAATAAAGATGATTTAGAAAAGTCACTTTTTCATTTAGAAAAAGTGCACTATTCCTTTAAAATACTGTTTTCTAAAAAAAAAAAAAAATTCATCAAGTTATGGTGGATGTGAATCTATGTGATGTCACTTCCTGTTTTATTTTGTTCGTCACCCCCTCTCGTCCTGGACTCCATTTCTCGTCCCGTTTCCCGCCTCTTGCCGCCACTGACACACCTGCACCTGATCACCAGTCAATCACCCACACCCGCCCGCTCACACACCCAGATCAGAAGGCGCATGTGAGGAGAGTGGATGGCAGCAGGCTGCTCGCTCCTCCCCGTGGATTCCTCCGGGCTCAACGTATCCCAGGATGCACTGCGCTCCGGGCTGATCAATCATCTTTTAGGAGGTAACGTCAGAAGCACAGTGGAACGTCCGGGCCTTCGAACTCCGCCGTCATCAGCTCTCTCAGCTCTGAAGCCTCCGGGGGCCTCGTTCCAGCTCGGGGGGCTTCACAGCCCCGTCGTCTCCCCCTAAAATCTGAGTCCCATGCTCCTTTGATGAATCCCTGACCCTGATTGTCGACGGTTATTGTCGTTTCCAGGATCCATTCATCATATCTGAGCGATTCCTGTTTTGATTTGAGTATCTTCTCATGTCCCTCTCGTGTGTTTTACTGCGCGCCTCTGGTTTTTGGAGTCTGTGATTCGCGCTGACCTTGGCGTGTCTGTTCCACATTAAACTGACAATGTTGATTTAAAACGCCGCGTCCCGCCTGAGTCCTGCCTCCGAGTCTGTTCCTTGTCCCGTCACTGTTACTTTAATGTTGGACGAGAAGACAGATGCCAGGTTAATGGCCGACAATCGGGGCCTGATAGCGGTTAGCTTAGCCTAGCACAAATGCTAAGAGTAAAGGGAAACGGCTAGCTTGGCTCTATCCAGTTTACCTTGTAATTGTTTGACTATAATATGTTGTTTGTTTACAGTTTGTTAAAATAGCAAGTTGTAGTCTTTATCTTATATATGTGTGTGTGTGTGTGTGTGTGTGTGTGTGTGTGTATTTCTGTTTGTTGCTTTGCTAATTTCATGCTAAGGACAACTTTGACAGACTTTTTAGAAAAAGGTGTCTAAGTTGAGACCTTGTTTCTGTTCTAACGTCTTGTCAAATTAAATGAACTAATCTATTCATCTGTATTATTATTATTATTTTTTCAATCCAGATTACGGAGGGAGGGATACACGGTGCAGGTCAGCGTCAACGACTACCTGGACATCTACTGCCCGCACTACAACTCCAGCCAGCGAGGGACGCTGGAGCGCGTGGTGGCCGAGCAGTACGTCCTCTACATGGTCAACTACCGCGGCTACCGCACCTGCGACCCCCAGATGGGCTTCAAGCGCTGGGAGTGCAACCGGCCCCACGCGCCCCACGCCCCCATCAAGTTCTCGGAGAAGTTCCAGCGCTACAGCGCCTTCTCGCTGGGCTACGAGTTCACCGTGGGCCAGGAGTACTACTATATCTGTGAGTCACATGACGCATGGAACGAGCCCGAGGCTGTTCCACCGTTATTATTGTTTTTTTTGGGGGGGTTTTCAGCGTGTGTGTGTGTAGGGTCGAGTGGAGTGTGACTCACGGACGTATAGACCGCGGCTGTTTGTGAGAATGTAAAGTTCTGATCAATAGTTTTTAAAAGTCTTTTTTCAGTTGTTTTTAGTCGCCCCCAGGTAAAGGTGTCCAGACAGTATCTAAGTTATATCAGATGGAACTCAACAGAGAACGCGGGGAAAAAGTCAATAGCAGCACATCTGATGGCTCGGATGTTCAATCTGAGAAAAGTAAAAGGACCTAACACCTGAAAGTGTACAAGTTAGTGTTTTCAAAACTTCAAAACGAGCCCGTGATACACTTACATCAGGAGTATGTCCCCGTAATGGAGGTTGTCATGTTTGCGCAGAGGCCCACAATGGCTCCCACATGTTTTCCTACATCCTTAGAATGGAAAGTTGAGGATGCAGTATGCCGTTTCACCACTATTTGTCACTAGATCCCACACTTTTTCTATTTCATGTGACTTCACATGAATGAACACGATGGAGCAAATTATGTTTTGAATCGATAATGAACAGATTAAAAGAAAGTCGAGGCTGTTGTTCATCCGCCAAATGTAGCTCCACCGCTTGATGTCACCGAATCCTTCTCACTGTCCCTTTAACTAACGCGAAGCCATTCTTTATTTCAAGTGTCGCCACATGCAGGACATCATGATCACAAGTGCAACACTTACTTTGAATACTTAAATCCTACGCACTGCACCTTTAAAATGAGGGTACGTCTCGTCACCTACGTGTATTGACGCAGTTGTGGCTCCTCGAACAGGATGTGTGAGTTCAGCTGAGGACAGACTCCGGTTCATCTGCAGTTTTCACAGCTGATCGTTGAGGGTGTTGTTGCCTGCAGAGGGCACAAGGTTGACATGTCGTGTGTGTGTGTGTGTGTGTGTGTGTGTGCGTGTGTGTGTTGCAGCCACGCCCACCCACCACCACGGCCACAGCTGCCTGAGACTGAGGATCTACGTCTGCTGCTCCACCGGTGAGACCCCACAACGCAACACCCTCACCGCTCAGTGTCTCCCACTCACTCGGCACAACATCCCCCTCCCTCCGTGCCGCTGGATCTTCATCCTCCTCCTCCTCCTCCTCCTCTTCTTCTCCACCCACTTTTTCTTTGTTTCTCAAACACACGCAGAGAAACAAAGGGAGAGAAGGAAGATCTGACAGTCGTGTCTCAGAGAGGCTTCTCTCTCTCTCTCTCTCTCTGTCTCTGTCTCTGTCTCTCTCTGTCTCTCTGTCGCTCTGTCGCTCTGTCGCTCTCTCGCTCTCTCGCTCTCTCTCTCTCTCTCTCTCTCTCTCTCTCTCAGGTTTTTGATGATGGTATCTCTCCCCCGGCAGCGGCGCTTTGAGCCTGATGACTTAATGTTCCTCTGTGTCTGGCTGATATTACAGTAATACTCCGTCTCTCTCTCTCTCTCCGTGAGTGACACGCTCTCGTGGAGATGTACAGAAAGAACAGATGAAGTTGAAAGATTCTCCTCTCTCTCAAACACAGATTGCCTTTACTGTAGAATAATCCCCCTTTTTATATTTGCATGAGGCGCAGATCCGCTCCACGGAGATCACCATCTTTCACCACCATATTGTCCATGGGAGCCCAGAGCGGACAAATTTAACACAAGTTAAGGCGTCCATAGATTCTAGCGCGGTGCCGGGCTGCAGTACGCATCCTCACCAACAGTTGCCACTAAATCCCACATGCTATAGATGTAAATGTGCCACTCTGGATCCATCTTTTATTTCAGCCTTAGTTTACATGTGATGTATGCAGAGTACTCTGCTTGTCACTGAGTCACAATAGAGTAGAAATACTTGATGGACTTATCATTCTCTCCCACAGAAACACTAGTCTGAGTAAAGAATCAAAAATAAGAATAAAGAATAATACAGCGAAGAAATAAATCAATTGTAATTATTCCCCGCTAAGATGCTGTGTGTGTGTGCAGTGCCTTTAAACAGACTCAATGACCTGATTCCCCCAATCAGCTGCCAGCGATTAACAACATGGATTTATTTTTTTTTCTCCATCAGAAAAGATCGAGAAAAAAAAAAACCTTAAAATGAAAGGAGCTCCCTCTGCACCTCCTCTGACTCTCTCCCTCCATCCTTCTGTCCCTCTGCTCGCTCGACCATCGCTCTTACTTCCTCACTGCTTATCTCTTCCTCTCCTCCTGTTCTGGCTCTGCTGCTGCTACTGCTGTGTATAGTGTGTGTGTGTGTGTGTGTGTGTGTGTGTGTGTGTGTGTGTTATTTTTACCCTGGTAGCCTGCTCTCTCCCCTGCAGCCCTTTGATCAGAGAGCCCGGCGCTGAAAGCCTCCTCCTCTCCTCTAACCTTGTCAGCACTAATACATCCCACACTTAGGCTGGTGTCAGCCCCCGTGTACACATCACCTTAACACCCAACAACCCCCCCCCCCCCCCCCCCCCCCCCCCCCCCCCCCCCCCCCCCCCCCCCCCCCCCCCCCCCCCACCCACACCCCCTCCATGCCAGTGTCATGGCTAATCTATTGATGTCTACCACGCCTGCATTTGCTTTTGTGTGCGCCCAGCTGTAGGGGTTAGACCATGTGTGTGT
>JAFBJT010110898.1:0-5000 GCA_016785325.1 Chascanopsetta lugubris
GCACCGGCTGTCCCACCAAACCCCGACCCCTCTCCCACCCCTCGGCCCCCCCCTCCCCCATCCCGTGTCACCCTCTCCGCTCCGACACCCACGCTTTCATCATCCGGCCTTTTCTTCCTGCTCCTCTCATCTCAGCCTCATCAGTGACCGACACTCCATCCTGCTAAGTGGGATTTTTGTGAGTGCAGTGGCGGCAGAGAAGGAGGCCATCACACACACACACACACACACATGCATGCATGCACACACATGCAAACTTCCAAAGACACACACACACACACACTGGAATTCATGAAAATCTGAAAAACAAGACATCTGGTCGCGTCAGATCAAATTATACAGCTATGAACACACATTTTACTTAAAGGTGCAATGCCTAAGATTTAAGTCAAATAGATCTACTGGCAGAACAATTGAATACAAAGTCATCCTGAAGATGTTGTAATTTAATTCTCATCACCCAAATGTTGTTTAAGCCCTATATATTCATATCAGGAGTTTTTTTTTTTTTAACAATAGCCCAGAATGGAAAGGGAGGGTGAGGTGAGGGGTATTTGAGGTGCAATATGCAACTTCACCACTAGATGTCATAATATCCTACACTGCACCTTTAAGTATAGTGAGTCTCTCTCTCTATTCCAATCCTGACTTCAATGTGCAACTGACAGATCTCTACAACATACATACGGTACACACACACACACACACACACACACACACACACACACACACACACACACAAAGTCAGTTCAACCTCCATATATCAGCCCATCATACCCTCCCTCATCATCCACTCCCTCCCCCTGCATCCCTTCCACTCAGGGGACACAGGGAGTCTTCTCATTAGGCCTGCTGACGTACATGTGGGTGGGCTGACACTGTGCCTCCCCCCCTCAGAGGGTTTCCCCCGGCAGCAGCAGCAGCAGCAGCAGCAGCAGCAGCAGCAGCAGCAGCACGGGTCTCTCTGTATCCATATGCAGACGTAAAAGTCCCGAGCAAACCGCACAAAAGCTGCTGAAATATGCACGAGGGTCCGATGTATTATTGAGATGTGGTGCAGGAAGACGGGCTGAGATACTGAGCGTGTGAACGAGAGTCTGCTGTGGTGACTGAGGATGAAGGGATGAAGGTGAGGGCTGTTCTTCGTCTTCCTTTCAAGCGCCGGGTCGAGCTGATCGTACTAATGAGGGCGTAGAGGAGAAGATATGTAAATTCATAAGGGGCCATGAGAACAGAGGAGGGTGTTATATAATAACACACACACACACACACACACACACACACACACACACACTCACCATGCAGCGTGGTGCACTGTCACACAACACACAGTCATGCTGGAGACCCATCAGCCGTAGCGCTCAGTCATTCATGTTGACACATGAAAGACACCTACATGTGCTATATGCGGTACTATGGACATGAGTGTGTGTATGAAAAATATAATACATGCAAATACTGTTACATATATATATATACATATATATGTATATATATATATATATATATATATATATATGTATATATATATATTTATGTATATATATTTCACATATACACACATATATATACATATACATATACATACATATATATACATACACATATATACACACATATATATACATACACATATATATATATATACATATATATACTAGAAATATAAATACATATCAACAATTATGTGTTGCATTTAATTATTAAGAAATACATTGGTTTAGCTTCACCATTCATTTTTACTTAAAATTCTTATTATTATCATGTCAAACACTCAAAAAGATATTTAAGCTGAATTTCGAGTAGCGGTTTACTATGTTTCACATCTGAAAGTTGAACAAAAAGACTTTTAAATTAAATGTATTATTAAGTTTGAATATTGGCTAACTCTCTCATTGATGACTAACAATAGAGTCTTGTAATCAGCCACTACTCCGAACATGCAGGGCCTGATCCCGCCGAGTCGTCGTAAACAGTAACAGTACACATGTTCACACACTCTCACGTCGACTGTGTAAATGTACATGTTAAGGATTGAGCTTCAAACCATAATGGCTGCACCTGATGCCTGTGTGTCTCCACTGTCACTGACAAAATAAAAGCCTCTGTGCAGCTCTGACATTTACCGACCTGAAACCATATGCATCTAAATGCAATTTAGCTTGTTTTGTTTATTCTGGTGATAAACTGCACATGTTCTTATCTGTGTGTGTGTGTGTGTGTGTGTGTGTGTGTGTGTGTGTGTGTGTGTGTGTGTGTGTGTTATCTGGGCAGCAGAATAGAAGAGAGATGAAATGTTTTCTCTTTTTTCATGTTATTCCTGCTGGTTGTGTTTGTTCGATTGTGTCTGCTTTCATCTCGTGGAAATAAAAAGGCAGGCGCGTGCGCGTGCACACACACACACACACACACACACACACACACACACACACACACACACACACACACACAAGTTCTGATATTGCCTGCTGGCCTCATGAAATAAAAAAATAAAATAATTATATAAAACCCAATTTCCGATACAAAGACCTGCAGGTGCCCTCACCCACATTCACCCCTACTGGTGGACTTGAAACCAGTTCAGAGGGACACAGGGTGAGGGTGAGGCCCAAACAGAGGGGGAGGAGGAGGAGGAGGATGGAGGGGGGAAGAAGGGGAGGTTGGGTGAAGGGGGGTGAGGGGGGTTAGAAGTAAACAGAGTGTGAGAGAATGACTTGTCATAGCAGCTGTAATGACAGTAACATCTGGATTATAATCCGGTGTTGTATAACACCGTCTGTCGGCCTTCTGCGTGACATTATATTACTGTGCACGCACCGACACATGCACACAGGCCACAGCGGCGGCAGCAGCAGCAGCAGCAGCAGCAGCAGCAGCAGCGGAAACCTTACTAAGACCGGAAATGTGAAAACAGGTTCTACTTTTACTGCAAAAATATTGAGCTTAATCAGCATTTCCTGCTCACATCTGTCCTTTAAAGTGACACTGTCAACCAAGAATTGGGTGCAACCAAAACACTGGCATCACAATTCAACAGTGATCCAAGATGGATGCACCTGTGTCTCCAACACATCGGGCGGAATATGGCGCTGAAATATCCTGCATATGAAAGCTGCCATCTTGGAATGAGAGTAGTGTTGTAAAAAGCAGTGATGGAAGAGAGGAGGAGGAGCCAGATTCCTCATCGATGACTTTGACCAATCACAGATTGTGAATCATTCTGCCACAACAAAATTATATTTACATGTATTGGATGTCACAATGTAAGATCGTCGAAAACAATAACGTGAAAGAAATGTTTTTTTCTTTTTACAGGAATTAAATATAGAATATATATTTCAACAATATATCAAAAGTGACAACACTTTGTATATTGTTCAATAGATAGAGATTATATTTCTCAATATTTATTGCGATAACATGACATTTCTAATATAAACATGTTTATACTTTTCATAACTGTAACCTTCTACTATAAAGTAAAATATTCAAATCTTACTGTTTAACTCATTTCCCTTGGGATCGATAGAGTATCTAGCCATCTTAAAAAAAAAGTCAAAAACAAGAATATCAATCCAGTGGGTCTCCGCCCCCCCAACACGGAAACAGGACAAACATGAACACACATCGGCACAACTCATAGTCAAGTATCACAGCAGTGAACCACAGGTGTTGACGCCGTGTTCACCACAGGTTCATTCCTCTCCACAGTAAATAAACAGAGTAACGGACTGAAGGACGGCACCAGGTGGCTTTTACCGGCCCGCGCTTCCTCACCGTCTCCCACCGAAGCCACCGTCCGCTCGGCTAATGAGTGCGTTTCTGCGGCTGCTCTGCGCTCCGGCGAGCGCGTCGGAAGCAGCTGTCGGAGGAGCGTCTGCGCACGGCCGCCTCACGGGATCCCGCGGAGACACAAACGCGCCCACAGTAAATAAGAGGCTGCGTGCTGAGATCAGGCTCGGTGGGCGGAGACCCCCGAAACACGGCAGAGGTGCGCGTTACCTGACCGGACGATGGGGGTTTGATCGCCATGGCGGCTTTCAAGCCCACGGCCACATTAACCACGACTGACCGTTCTGAGGCCGCGTGACCCTCGACCTCTGACCTTGGCGTCGGAGCGACTGTCACCTCTCATTAGCGTTACGGGGCATCAGCGCCACCTGCTGTCGAGGGGTGTGAGTAGACGGCACGGTGGTGCACAGTGAAAAAAATCCTCTTCAAAATAAAAGCACGGGATATTATTTTCCTAGCTGTTCTTGTTCCGCCGGTCAGAAAATGGGCTCGCGACCCACTGAAAATGGGTTCGCGACCCACGTTTGGGTCGAGACCCACCAGTTGAGAATCAGGTTCACTGCAAGAAGACAAAAGCCCCCCCCCCCAAAAAAAAATTATAAAAAAATCGTCCACTCTCCTCCAAGTGTCATATCCAATGTTTTGACTACCAAGCAACACAACCACTAGGGGGCAGGGTGGAGTCGAGAGTTTCTCACTGAAAACAAGGAAACAGAATACACACCACACACACACACACACAAACACACACCATCTTAAAAAGTCTCTCTCCAAATTCATTCCACCATCTTCCTCACGCTCTCTGATCATCTCACTTTAGTATCACCTACACTGCCCCCTGTGTTTCCCAATGGTACTGCGCTTTCAGAAGATGGACACAAAACCACTGAAATGAAAATATGTTTACGGTTATGGCTATAACTGCATCGAGAATGAATGTCTATGAATGGATCTATGGAGGTACCTACGGTGGCTGCATGGGGCCAATCCTCACCGAGAGGATATGCCACTGGCACATCACAGGACTGAGATACAGTAAACAGACTTATCCAACGTGACCCTTGTTTTGGGGACGTGAAATTTGGCTGTGTGAGATCAACAGAGATGTACTGATAGAGGTGAGAGAAAGAGAGAGAGAGAGAGAGAGAGAGAGAGAGAGAGAGAGAGAGAGAGAGAAACAAAAATGGGCAGACAGACAAGAAGCAGAC
>JAFBJT010110898.1:7500-14610 GCA_016785325.1 Chascanopsetta lugubris
GCTGAAGCAGCAGAATGTGACCAATAACCTTTACTGTCCACCGAACCACCCAGTCCTTTCTTTACTGCGGCTAACAAGCATTCGAGCTGGTACCAAAGACCTATAGTTCCCAAGGGTTATTAACCTTGTCCAATATTGTGTCGCCATTATAATTATCTTGCTCCTTATCGGACAAAGGTCACAGGTCAAACACAGCTGGTTCTAAGACTAGTTCGGAGCTAGAGCCCGACTGAGCGCCAGCAAGGCTACAACTCCCTGCTGGTCTGGAGTCAAGAAGGGACTACGTCAAAGGGCGGAGTTACTGTGACCGACAAGACCTCGGCACACATTTGAACGGCCATTTTTAAAGCGACATCCTTCCGGTGCGTTACTCCGGATACAGCATTGGACTTGGTCATCCTCCGAAGGTCCAATGTAAAGTAGAGGAAGTCTCTCGAACCAAGAAGGTGTTTGTGAGTATCCAGCGGGGGGATGTTTGCAGCCGGGTCCAACCAACCAGACCAGTTCATTAAAGAAGAAACATCTAAAAAAAAGTTTAAAAGGGAAGAGAGGGAGGAGCTAGAAGGCCGGGGTGACGACGGCGATGCAGTGACCTGGCTCCGACATGGTTCTTTGCAAAGGGAAGAATAGCTAAGTTCTTCGGAGGCACCCGACTGGAACCAACTCAGCACCGACTGGACGTGCCGAGCCCTCTACACAAGGACCCCACCTTCTGAATCCTCCACAGACTGGACATCCGTCTTACTCAGGGACTCTTTGCATTCCACTCTGCCGCGGATGCTTCTGGAGTGGTCTGCACTCAGGTACTCAGGTGCTTTTTCTTTATTCGTTTATTCATTTATTTATTTATTTTTTGCATCTCGCTCAAGGACACCATGAATCAGCAGCCCTGCAGCTAATGGTCGGCCCACCACACCACCTGAGCCACGGACATCTCATGCATACGGAGCGACGCGGTGAATACGAGCTACATCAACACCGAGGTGTGTGTGTGTGTGTGTGTGTGTGTGTGTGTGTGTGTGTGTGTGTTGTCACCCTGACCACATTAGTAGGGATTAGTAGGGTTTCTGATGCCAGTGTGTGAGCCAGTATGTGTTGGACACCACCAATCAGCAATTCCTTATCGAAATCCCTGTAATTAAAGGTGCAGTGTGTAAGATTTGGTGACATCTAGTGGTGGAGTCGCACCTTTACGGCATATTCTGCTGAAGTTTAAACAATGACACAGCACTTTGTTTTGTTTATCTGTGGATTGTATCGCCTTGAGTGAAACCCTCATTACTTCCTGTACTTACTTGGCAGCCTTTACTTTTATCACATGACCAGAAGTTCTCCTTGTATCCCAGCGTGTTCACCCAAAATTACATTGCTACGCGTTGTGTGGTGAGGATCGCTGAGTGGCTCCGCCCCCCCCCCCCCCCCCCCCCCCCCCTCCTGACCTCATCCCTGACGATGCTGGTCTGAATAAGGACGATATATTTTTTTTTTACAAAAGCCAGAAGAAAAAGTCATTTACAAGGATTCAGGGCTGTGGAGTTGCGGGTGTATAGTTGAACACCATAAGCTGACAACTCCTCACTGTTCCCTTCACCTGTGAAGACGAATATATAATCCAATATCATCCCAGTTATTGACTGATGGAGGGTTGAGTGACTGCTGTGTGGGATGGAGACTCTCCTCCCTCTCATCATGCATTTCATGATGCGATTATGTCATAATGTCTGTGCCACTGCCAAGCTCTGACACCGAGCGTGAAACATGAGTGAGCGGTTGCGCCACAAGCCGCTGTCTATTGTTTAATAACATTTCCGACGCATGGGAACGTCAGGGACTGACGGGTAGACCTGCCTGTGTTTACCTGTTGTGGAGAGTTTATTGAGGATGTCACGTGTATCAAAGGTGTATTAAAAAACATGGTGGCCCCCGTAGAGAGGACCCGCTCCTCATGTAAATATACATTAATGGGCTCATTGTAGGGTAATGGAAAAAAATAATACTTAAATTCATGAAAATGTCAGTATGTCATTGTTTTGTAATATTTTTAGAAGGGGAAAAAATAACTGAAATCTTACACACTGCACCTTTTTAATGGGCTTATTCAAGGGTAACGTAAAAAAAAAAAAGAAACATGTAGGTGATTATAAATTCATGAACATTTCAGTATGTCATTGTTTTGTAGTATTGTTAGAACTGACAAAAATCACCCGAATCCTACACGCTGCACCTTTAAAACCTCCTGTCTGTATTTGTTAACTGTCAGAGAAAGAAAGAAGCAGTTCATGTGATCATGTGATCAAAGGATTACGCAATTCGGCCGAATGAGCTTGCTTGCATCCGTCGAGCTCCTCCACTTGTGGTGTTGTCAACACAAATTAGCTCTGCAGGAAGAGTGCATGAGAAATGCTGCTCTGACCCCAGAGAGCTGCTGCTGCTGCTGCTGCTGCTGCTGCTGCTGCTGGCAGATGCACAGTCAATGTTCAGGCAGAGAAACCGAACTAATCCTCAACTGAGCTTCCTCGCCCATCCTGCGTCTCGGGCCGAGATGACAGGGTCAGAGTTTCTGTTGTGGTTCAGGGCGCTTGGAGCCCCCGCAGGAGATTTTGCTGAGTTGGCGCTCAAGTCAAAGGTTGAAGATAGTCCTGCAGCGTCTGGTCACCGCGCAGACATGTTTATAAGAGTCTGAGACGTCTCGATCCCCCCTCTTGTCAGGAGGGTGAAGCTTCTGAGTCAGCTACATCACATGTTGCTGCAGAATAGTGCAGCTTTTTCAGCAGCAAGCTATTTTACAGTCATTACAGTGTCGGTTAATTTGTTTACTTTATATTTTGCTCATATTTGCATTCATGATTATAGTTTGTATCATTGTATGAAAATGTTTACACGCGTCATTCTCCTCAAACATCCCTTTGTTTGCCATCTCACATACATGAATTCTCTTTAATTATCTCTTTAAGGCCCCGCCTCCTCAGGATAAAGCCCAGTCCGCTCCGATTGGCCAGCGGGTTCCCGTTGTTATGATTAGTAAGCAGTGACAGTGCAAGTAGGAGAGGTGGGCCCCATAAATGTATTATAAATACTGGAAACGGTGTTGGGGGTTTAGACATGTTACAAGAACTTGATGCCAGAAGTCCATTGAGCTTTGAAGGAGAAAAAAGTTCCAGTGGCCAAACGGTGGTACTGCAACTTCTGGTGGTCACATGGTGCCATGTGGCCCGAATACTCTTTTTCACATAGACTATCATTGTGAAAGATGTATATTCTTACATTTCATCAACTAACCAGTATGCGATACTGACATATTGCTCATTAGAACCACCAGGATTTTGCATGTTTAAAATTCCACTTGCTGACATTGACAGTTAATGAGGCTAAATGCAGATGTGAGTGTGTCGGCACTTTTGGCCCCACAACACAGAAGTGCAAGAGTGAAGTTGTGCTTTTGGATTTTGTGCCTCATGCTCTAATGAGCTGCTCTCATTGGAAAGAACGGGGTCCAACCTTAGATATGTGGACACATAGGATGTGACTTACCTATATACCAATATGTCATATCGATAATACGTATACAGGAAGTCACCATGGTCAGTCCTGCGGTCATGCTGTGACAACACAGTGTCACATGACATCACGGAGTTTTCCTGGCTGCACCACTAAGGATTCACTTTAAAAGGAGTCTTTACTGTGGGCAGACACATTTTGGACATTTTTACTTTTCAGAAATCTACAGAAGCCCCCAATAAAAGTCCAGAGAAATGAAAAACAATAAAACGGTATAGCAGGATATAGTTGTGATGAAAGGACGGCGTTTCACGATATCAGTTGAACAGATAAAAACTGTCCAGCTGAATAACTTGCCAATGAGACATTTTATTCTTTTCACGTTATCCGCTCCATCTGAAGGGGGACTGAAGTGCTGACATGGCGATTACTGCAAAAGTGAGAGAGTGGCGTGTCATCGTGGAGCATCAAACACGGAGGGCTTCTTCTGTCGTTAGAGCACCACCTGAAGAAAATGGACCATTTCTGAAAATGAATCGAGTGAGACGGCGAGGACCACGCACGTTTTTCGCGCGATGCCTCAAGGGACACGTTTCTCCGTGAGAGCGAGTTCACTTTGTTTGAATTCACGGGGGACGAGCGGCGCTGAGGACTCGAGTGGTGCAAAGTGGAAACTGTTTAAAGCCCCAGGAGGAACATGTGTCCGCCACCTCAGAGATAATAGAACATGCATATAATGGCAAAAAGCCAAGGAGAATCAGATTCAGATGTGCATTTCACACAGTTCCTGTAAAATTGCCCGTTTCCCGTGGTTTAAAGGCGCAGTGTGTACGATTTTGGACATTTTTGTCGCTTCTAAAAATGTTACAAAACAATAACATCCTGGCATTTTCATGAATTTATGATCACCTCAATGTTATATTTTTTTCTACACCTTTAAATGAGCCCATTAATGTATATTTACGTGAGGAGAGGGTCCTCTCCTACGGGGGCCGCCATGTTTTTACAGTAGTAAAAATGGACGTACTCAACATCTATTGAGTTTTAACGACGATTGAAGTCCACCATGGGTGAGGTGATACAACACGCCGCGTCACCTCTACTCGTCACCAAATCGCACACACGTGCACCTTTCCACATTAGCATGTGCACCATCGCGAATGGAAGAGTATTCCTGCCTCTTGTGTTTCACGGTGAAACATGACTGATTGTTGCCTTTGGCCACATTATGTCTTTAATGTGAGAGAGGAAGCAGAAGAGCAGCCAGGCGCTGGGAAAATGAAGCGCAGGGGTGAGGGGGTGCGGGCGGGGGGTGGGGTGGGGGCGTATTTGACCCTGGGGCCAGAGGAGGAACATGTGGTTCATTACAGCTACGCAACCAGAGTGCAGCAACGCTGAGGGGAGGAGGCCTCTTAAAGCCACTGTTCCAACTGATGATAATAAATGTTAACGCCCCGACGCCGCTCAGTAAAAGTCCCGCGCTACATGATAAATCCTCTCTGGAAACACTGTACTATTCTTATTTTTTGGGGGGGGGGGGGGGGGGGGGGGGGGGGGGGATTTATGAATGACCGGGGGGGGGGGGGGGGGGGGGATTTATGAATGACCTCTGCAGAACAATCATCCTCCCTCACTTCGCTGCTGCTTCCTCAGAGATTTGTTTTAGGGGAATCAGTTGCTGTGCCTCTCTATCTCGAGCCAGGAGTGAATATTGTCAACGAATGGAAAGTGCTCGTGTCAAGAGTTCACAGAGACACCGGTCGACCTCGTCACCGAGATTCTCGTGCACTCAAGCAGGCCGCTCAAAGGAAAAGTCCATTTAGGTCTTTTCACCCGCTGTGGCTCTCTAAAGGCCAAACAGCTCCGACTGGGCCATTCATGCTCCGCCTTTCACCGCAGATGTAGCGCTGAATAGAAAAGAAGGCAAATACAGCCGGACTCTCCATGAGCCTGTTGGTCGGTGTTCCGCTTTAAAAAAATCCACTTTTTTTTTTTTCTCCATTTCTAGGTTCATCACGAAAGCACAGCGCCACCCACTGGTGCCTGCAGAACATTGCACAGGAATCAGTGGACAGCTCCGATGAGGAATTCTTCGATGCCAGAGGTTAGTATCACACTTATGACCCTCTTCATCTCGTCTTTGCCCCCTGATTTCTGCCCCTCTCCACTAACAGTCTGACCGGAGGGGCATGTTAAAGGTGCAGTGAATCAACCTCATTAAGTGAGGCGAAGGTCTATGGAGGAGAAGCTGGGTTCTGGGTTTGTAAACAGAAACCTCACCTGCAGACATGTGAATTCTTCTCACAAAACCCATGAGAGAAAAAAAAAAAATTCGGTTGCTTCATCAGAAATATCTAAACTTTTCACTTTTGGACAAAGAAATCGAATCAATGAACCGGCTGTTTTGGCTCGAAGCATCTTTAAAGTTCAGATCGTCGGCGGCTCAAGGTTACGCTTTGTTAAAAGTTTCTTTAGAGCAGAAAGACGGTTATATAAATGTGGACTGACTCTTATGAACCAATCGCAAGACCTTGAGGAATATTCCTCCATATTAATAATGTCTGTACGACTCTCCATTCTGATGGAGCGTTGCTCTTACATAAATTCCACGTGTGTCTGAACCGGAGCTCCGCGTCTCATTGCGAAACAAATCAGGGAGAACGAGGCACTAATGGCTTATGAATTAACTCCTACTCCTCTTAACGGTCGTCTCCGTGGCCGCGGCAAACATATTCAAGATGTCCGACCGGCCAGAAATAGACACATATTCAGCTATGAGCCTTTTCGCAGTCCCAGAGGGAGTTCATCAGTGATTTAAGTGGAGGGCTTATTCTTCCAATTACTCACTTCTCCGAGTGCCAGGTTGCACCCGAGAGGCTTACGGTGGGTAGCGCTAATCAGAGGTGTATCATTCTGATTCAGCTGTATTTGTCAATAGCCGGCAGTGTGTTGTCGGTGTCTGGATTCCGACTTTTTTTCATATAAACATTGTTTTTTCTGCCTAAGCATTTTCCACTGCAGCTGAACCAAAGAGAGAGAGAGGGAGAGAGAGAGAGAGAGATGGCATATTTTTCTTCCTTTTCTAAAGACGAGATTTTCTTCAGTCGGTAGATTTGATTTGATTTGAACGTAAAGAACACCATTCTCCCCCAGCCTGACAAAGGAATGAATGGACTGAGTCTTTCAGGGTTAATCGTCCCGGTTGTTCATGCTCCCATCGTTTCAGTTCGTCTCGCAGGAGGCCGAACGCCGCCGTCACGTGTTCGGCCGCCGCCAAAAACAATGAATTCACCGGGGCGGCAGAGAGCTGCTCTCAACGTCTCTCGCCGACGCCTTTAACGGTGGAAATGAAGCGGAGAGAAAATCCGCCAAATGGCTGAGAATGATCCGCCTGTCACAGACGATGAGCTCCGAGAGACTGAAGGGTGAGAAATGTTAACTGTCAGAGAAATTGATTATTTGAGGGGGTGGGGGAGGGGGTGGGGGAGGGGGAGGGGAGGGGAGCGAGGGAATCGACTGGCTCCAGTAACTCAGCTGACCGGCGGCTCCTGAGAGAATGAGCTGTCTGCCGATATCCAAACAGAGCGGGCGAATTTGGTGCGTGGCCAAACG
>JAFBJT010110898.1:14940-25178 GCA_016785325.1 Chascanopsetta lugubris
GAGGAAAATGGCGGCCCAGTCCATCCGCTGTCCTGAAAGCCTTGTTCGAGCGGCACACGGGGGACAGATCCACCTTTCCCACCGCTCAGGAACCCACTATCATGCGTCACATTTTTTTTTTTTTCTTCCCGCGACGGCAATGCGGGTAATTGGCAGTCGCTCCCTAACCGATTTCGACGCTCTATTTTCGTATTCGTGGTCTCAGACACAAAGGTGAGGTAGCTCCTCCTGAGTCAAGGTGATGGAAGAGGCAGGTTACCATGGAAACAAACGAGGTCAACAAGTTTCTTTCTTTTCTACTTGTTGTGTATTAACATTGGTAGAATTTTAAACCCACTCCCCCCCCCCCCCCCCCCCCCCCCCCCCCCCCCCCCCCCCCCCCCCCCCCAAGGGGGTACCTGCTCTTTTTGATATCAAAGAAACTTTAGTGTTCACTTTATCACTAAGTATACGTGTCGGTTATTTATGAGTGTGCGGTGAGCAAACATCCGGTATGCTAATTTTGTAGATACTACTATGACCCCCACAACAGCATGACTAAGCATATTTCACTCTGCACCTAACACCCCTCCAGCGCAGGGAAACCCAGCGTGCAGTATAAATAGATGGCGAGGCCGAGGCTCGCTGGAGAACAGATCAGTCACCGTCTGGAGAACGCTCTGCTCCATTTCCACTTGCGTCCTTGGAGGAATTTTTAATTAACACGGTACAAAGTCGCATGTTTTGTCTCCAAAAGTTTGACTTGAGACATTTTTCACTCTCGTTGTCTTTTGTTCGGCTCATTCTTAAAAAAAAAAAAAATTTCTTCCTCCTTCAAATCAGCCCTTTGCTATGCTCTCTTCATTCCGCTCTCCCTGCCTTCGCATGTTCTGTGTTTCTTGCCGGGGAATGTCACGTTGACTGCGCGCCGGGTCTTGGGGAGCGCGAGGTATCGATCCTTATCGCAGGTGTCGCACGGAAAAACTGCGCCTCGCTCCCAATGCATTTTTATGTGAGCGACGCTCCGGCTCCTTTCTGCCCCCAGAACTCTTTGTGGCAAAGGATGACGAGCACGTGTGTGGCATGTAAACCGATCCTGCGCGTGTGCCGCCTGCAGCTCCAGCCTCAACATTCAGCCGAGAAATACCTTCACTGAGCGTGAAGAGAAGGAGAAGCAGGGACGTCCCTATAGACTCAGGTACTCTGCAGAAATACCAATATCATCCATTTAAAGGTGCAGTGTGTAAGATTATGGTCATTTCTGTCTCCTCTAAAAAGATTACAAAACCATTACATACTGATATTTTCATGACTCTATAATCACCTCAATGTGTTGTTTTTTCCAATTACCCTTAAATGAGCCCCTTAATGTATATTTGCATGAGGAGCCGGTCCTCTCTGTGGGGGCCGCCATGTTTTTACAGTAGCCCAGAGTGGACGTGCTAAACAAATTTTGAGTTTGAATAACAACTGAAGTCGACCATAGGTTCTCCTGCATGCTCAGAAGGGTGAGGGTGAGGTGATGGATACTACAAGCAACTTCACAGCTAGGTGTCCCCAAATCTTACACACTGCACCTTTAATCTGCCAGGCTGAGAACTGGTTGACCACCAATGCCCAAAACAAAGAAATAACATTCCTTGACTGAGCTTTATTATTAACTCGTTGAGGACAGGAAACCACTCTGCTCTGTCCAAAGATCTCAAAACCAGATTGTCTGAAACAAGGTGAAGTGTCGTTCTGAAATACGTGATTTCATTCGGGCTTTTGATTGAGTTGCACTGTGACAGGCGATAAACACGGGCTCCAGCAAGTCACTGTACTTAGAGATGATCACCTCAAAACCTCACAAACACGCACAGCCTGTGTTTCACAGTCCATGTGGCTTTTGATGTGACATATCAATGAGTGAGTGTCGAAGGTGCTGGGAGCTGTGTTTTAATTTGAACCTTTGTGCAGAGCCAAGCTGTCTGCTGTCGACTCCCGTTTCCTGCCGCCGTGTTCCAGCGGGGGCTTCAGAGCCGCCGGCTGCAGCTCCGTGTTTGTTCTTATTCGTATTCGTGCGACGTACTGCCCCTTTAAAGCGCAAGTGTCGGAAGATGCCCCTCCGTTTCTTCGCATGCACAACGCGTTTTAAAGGCTTTCTCCTCCCATTATTGTGTGATTAGATGTTATGCTGGGTGCGACCCGAGTGCGCTTGCAGTCAAAATAGCTGGTTACGCCTCAGTGGGAAGTACTTAGCATTGTTTTCCCCCATCTGACACAGAGGTGGGGAACCTCTGTCCGCCGGGCCTCAGGATGAGGCTGATGAGACGGTGCGAGAGACGTTTAAAAAAAGATCTCCTGTCAGCGTCTCAATCTTTGATGTAAGAAAAACATAAAACAGAATATGGTACCAAAAAGAAAAAGTCCTGTGTTTCCACGTTTCCCGTCTCCCTGCTGAGCTCAGCTAATGAGCTGCTGGTTTCTGCGTCATCTTCCACAACAGCATCAATATGTTCATCCGGCTCCAGGCGAGAGACTTCGTCTCTGTGTCTGACACAAACAGGCACAAACCTGCGTGAGCAGATTTGTGTCGCGAGGAGTGTTATGACATTTTACATTTTTCACATTTGTTACCTCGGAACGGGTTGTTGACGTCGCGGTTGGGAGGATTGAATGACTTTGGGTGGTGAAGCCCCATTGTGCGGCCGAACACCCCTCACCTTACTCTTAATCAGGGAGGAGTTGGTTCCTTCTTGGCTCCATGTCAAAACATGGCGGTGCAACATGGCCGTGTCCACAGAGAGGAGCCAGCACCTGATGCTTCACTAAGCATCTGAATGTCGAGGGCTGAGTGTGAGCGATCCTGTCCTCATGCATAGCACTGGCCTTGAATGTCCATCAAGGGCGTCAAACTCATTTTAGCTAAGGGGCCACATACGCCCCTAATTGAATTCAAGTGGGCCGGACCAGTCAAATCATAGCTTAAATAACCTACAAGCAACTATAACTCCATCTTTTTCTCTATGTTTTAGTGCGAAAAAGTACGAATATGACGTTTGTTTGCCACTACTTTTTTTTTTTAATTGACAAATCGCTGTCTTTTCTGTAATTTTTCACACTGTCCTCTCACGGGCCGAATCGGACCCTCCAACAGGAAAGTTTGACCCCTCTGATTCAGATGCAAGTGATACCGGTACCACTGAGGTTTATTTCAGGCAATTTCCCCACTCTAATGAGCTTATCAGGTGTTGGCATGTTCTGTGGAGCATCCCGCCCTGATGTACGAGACAAGAGAGGCTGCGCAGTGGTTCAGTGGTTTTCAGGGATTAGCTTGTGAAAAAAAACTTGGATTGTTCTTTCAAGTTGGATGAAAAATTGGTTTTTCCAGCCTCGGGCTGTAAAAAGAAAAGACTTGAGTTGTCGAAAAATGAAGTTTGTGTGTTTTTGGCATTTGGAGCAACAGTGTGTGCAGCAGTGGTTGTGGAGGGGAGCAGCAGTATCAAAGACCCAATCATGCCAATGTGAAAGCAGTCATGACTCAGCTGTTTTCACTTTATTTTCATTACAACAAATCAAACATTCATTCATCAGCATTTGGGCAACGCATCTTTTTTTTGGTACTTGCAGTTTAGCTTTTTTGATTTTGGTCCCATCCACTAACATGAAGTCGTGTTTATTACCGCTACTGCAGCTGTCCACTAGAGGGCGGTCTAAATGATTCATCTTAACCTTTGGGGGAACTGCCACGTCATCTGCCTTTAACACAGATGTATTGTAACAACTACAGGAGATACTGGACATTTTCCAGGTGGCCAAATGGTGGTACTGCAACTTCTGTGTTCGTCATGACTTTTTTCCCCACTGGTGAACTCTGTGAAAAAGAAATTAGATTATAAAATGCATTTCTTTGTTGTCAGCCACTTCATCGAGATTATTCGGCGTGACTTTTGTGCAGCCTTGTCTATCTTCATGCGCCGTCTGTGATTCCGAACAACAAAGGAGCTTTTTCAAAAGCAAAAGATGAAAATGATGTTGAAGGTTGTCTTTTTTTTCCCCCAACCCGTGGTGGATGAGTGACTTTGTTGTCTGAGCTCCGGAGGGAACGAGCCGAGTCGCGTGCTGCAGAAAAATCAACAGGGCCAGTTATTCCAAACATAAACACATGCTGCGTGTGAAGGAAGCTTCCCTTAGAAGGCAAAACAGACCAAGGTCTCAAGAGGTCGTCAGAAATATGGCTGCATGTTGTCGCTAACTGCACCGCTCTCGACCTGAGACACACACCACCTCCGTGGCAGTTCTTATTTCCTGCAGGTCATGTTGTTTATTTAGCTAAAAGTCATTTCAACTGTTTTCAGAAGGGACGAGGGAGAGTAAAGAGTGATTTACTGTGGAGTGTGTTCGGTTTTAAAGCCACAAGTCAAACCATAACAATAAGCTTGAGGCAGTTCTATTTATGTGGTTATGATGAATGTCCTCATCCTCTGTGTATATGTAAGCGGGGTGGAGCCAGAAAGACATGAAAGTGTGTGTGTGTGTGTGTGTGTGTTTCACCATTATTGGAACAGTAATTCTTGCACACACACCCAGCCACGGTATAGATTGTGTCGTATAATTGTAAAATCTTGCCAAGAATCCCTTTAAAACCAGACAGTGGCTCTTTTATTATTTATTTCTGCATTTATTTATTCATTCTTTTGAATTTGTTTTTTTTCTTCAAATGACATTAGACAATCAATCAATCTGATCAAACTATTCAAACAATGCCTGTCCATAATTACAGGCTGCAAATGTTTTATATTGCCACATCAAAAGTTTAGGGGTTTCGCCGAAATACAAAACGTCACCTTACAAAACGACATCAGATGCATTTCTAACTTCCACCTTGACTGGAATAACAAGCTCCAATCAGCTGTGTCTCCTCGCAGTTACTTTCTCTGTAACATCGGCAATGCCACTATAATTAGTACAGTGATTTGATCAAGTCACAAAAAAGAAGTAAAGTTGAAAAGTTCTCTTCAACTCTCTGTGCACTCGATGGTGCCAGTGCCACATTCAGTCGGCACCATTTAAAAGCAGCGGGTTCGGGACCCAACCACGACTCGTGGTATTCGTGACCGTGGCCATTCCTTCTTATTTCGCTGTCAGTCATGTGATGGGGAGACATGGAAAGCAGATGTGTGCCGCTTGCTACGATGCACTCACTGTTGTTGTGTGTCACACAGTGTTTGTGTGACACGGCGTGGAGGCTGCACAGCTGTTGACTGGGCGATTTGGTGCTGTCATCTCTCAGCCCCTCATGTGTCCACACAGCTGCCCCAAGCTGGGCATGTGTCTCTCTGACACACACACACACACACACACACACAGAAAGAGATACTAATGCACTCATACACACAATCAGTCCATCACTTTGCCACCGTCCCCTGCACCTGACCCGCTGTGTCGACGCAATGAAGTGAAACACGGGGTGAGTCTGAGTCTCAGGACGACGCGCTGATACTCAGGGAGGTGGAAGTGAAGATATGGGGGGGGGGGGGGGGGGGGCCCCCTCCCCACTTTCCCAGGTCACCTTCACACTTTCCCAAACCACCACATATAAAATGTTCACATTCCACCGGTTTGTAGTCGCTCATCTGTTTAAGATTGAGTGAAGTTAAGAGAAGGTGCAAGAGATGAAAGGGTTCAGTGAGCCCATCACATCACCAAGCATGTGAGAGAACCTTTCACAGCCGTAACTTGTTATTAAAGGTGCAGTGCGTACGATTTGGGTCATTTTTGTCACTTCTAAAAGTATTACAAGAACAATTACATATTGATATTTTTATGAATTTGTAATGAGCTGAATGTTTTATTTCTTCTCCATCACCCTTTAATGAGCCCATTAATGTATATTTACATGAGGAGCGGGTCCTCTCTGTGGGGGCCGCCATGTTTTTACAGTAGTAAGAGTGGACGTACCAAACATTTTTTGAGTTTTAATGACAACTGAACTCGACCATAGGTTCTCCTTCATGCTCAGAAGGGTGAGGGTGAGGTGATGGACACAACATGCAACTTCACCTCTAGATGTCACCAGATTTTACACACTGCACCTTTAAGGTGTCTAGCTTGACCACTCTGCTGCTGTAACAACATGGTGGTTCAATATGGCTGCCTCTGTATAGGGGACCCATTTCAGATGTTACTTTAAAGGGCCCATTAAAGGGTAATGACAGCAGGAAATACACATCAAACATCATTAGACACATTCCCTATTCAATTTCCATTTCATGGAAATGGAAATAATTTGTCTCTATGTAGTGTTTCTAGCTTTTTTCTATTTTCAAAATGTAATGTAACCTTAGTTTTTCAATGTTACGACAAGCAACAATTTCAAAACTGTAATAAGGTCTTGCGCGTAACTCTCCAGTAGCTGCCGCAATTGTGGTTAAGCTCCAGCTTCTCTGCCACACAGATTAGTCAGCGCTTCCGTGGAAGACCCGGAATGACATTGAAAATTCCAAAGCTTCGTCTTCTGGGAGGCGTGAAATGTTTGATCCAGAGAGAGTCCGCTTGCGCTGACGCAACATTTGCTTCTCAGAGGAAAAGTCACCTGCAGAACCTTGGCAGAGCATCTTCAGCCCGACTTGGCCGATGCAGACGAAGAGCCTGTTTCCGACAAACCGCGCCGCGCCGTTGCTTCCTTTCATATCCACAGACGAACCTCCTTCTCGCGCATTTCTTGCAAGCTGCAGCAGACCAGTCCTCTGGGAATATAAACTTGGAGGGATTGAACGTGCACATGAGATGTTTTTGCAAGGGGATGAAACACTTTGCTTGGGTAAAGGAAAACACTGGCGTCTCTCAGGATATTACGACTTCCTCTGCTTTGTGTATTCTTCACAGAGCGGCATGTTTTGATCATCCAAGCCCGAGGATGGAGTGAATTCTGCGCCCAAGTGTTTCTTTCTGTCAGTCAGGCTCACGGAGCATGGATCTGCTCGGGTGCATAAAGGCATATCGTTTTTATGAGTAATGGATGTTTCTCTGTGTGTGTGTGTGTGTGCGCGTGTGTGTGTGTGTCAAGGTTTCAGCTCTTTCTATAGAAGTAGCAGGAGCAGCAGGGGGTGTTTATGCTGGATTCCTCTCACTTCCTCTTTTTAGTGCAGATGGATTCTACTGGCTCAATGCTCGCCTGAGGTTATATAAATGAAAACTCTTCCCTCAAAACACACACACACACACACACACACACACACACACACACACACACACTCACACAGATCCTTTGTTTACCTCATGCGGCTAAAACTGAACAAATTCTTCATCCTGTCTGAATTTGCCTCGTGGCTCTTGAGCAACCGCCAACACAATTGTCGTGTTGTTTGTTGATGGGAGCTGTTGTGGTTGATTTGCTGCCGCGTGTTAATCCTGATTTATGGCGTCATTGTTATTTGATGATTTTAGAATAATGAGCCGGTGTGACAGATTGAACTTGAAGTTAGCTGTTGGCCGCAGTTTTAACAAACTGCCCGTGAAGGTCGACTGAGCTCGGAAGTAAATGAGGAATTAATTTGATTGTAAAACATGTCTCATTGATTTATTTCTTCTTTTTTTTTGTCTCTCTGATTCATAGGTCAGTGAAATCCGTGGTTTTTAATTTTGATTCATTTTCTTTATACTGCATAACAAATTTCATTGACTCCCACATTTCGTTATAGCTCATAAATGATTTAATGAATTGTGCTGCTTTGGGGGGGGGGGGGGTTAAGAGAAAATATCGCTGGAAAATTTTTAAGCGAATTTTAATGCATAAAAAAAAAAAAAACAGTCATCACATTTTGTCCAAACCTCAGTAAACAGCACATAACAACACAGAGGAGAGCAGAGATCACAGTGAGTCACAGCATCAGAACGATCCTCATGAGTCAAGGACAAATAGTAGGGAACGATTACAGTTTGTTAAAGCAGAGATGACTAATATGCTACATTTCCTCCTACACACACACAGAGAGCCGATCAAACACAGGAAACCTGGAGGAAAGAACATATCACTCAAGAAAGTGTCATGAATTTCATGAGGTTCACACAACTTTCAGGTTTTTCTCGAGTGTAAGCATCTTTCGACTGTCTTATCTTTTAGAGATGTTGTCTTCATTTTCACATATTCAACGATGAGATGTTTACTCTCAGCACGGGAAGTCTCTTTCACATCAAAGTGCTTCAGAGCCAATGTGTATCCTCTAGAAAAGGAGATCACAGAGGGTGTTCATTTCTACCATCTGTCAAATTTGACAACGCAAACATGCTGGAAACGACAAGAAGCAGAAAACGATAACACGCTGCACACTATGGAGTTTGGTACTGGCTCATGGTTACCATGGTAACCTGCCTCCTTGTCACCTTGAATCAGGAGAAGCTCCCTCACCTTGCTGTCCTGCTGTGCTGTGCTACACATCGGTCTGCACAAAGTCTCCTGTAATATTTAGAATTTGTCATGTCGCGGGCCGGTATCGGACCCTCTGGCGGGCTGGTATCTGACCCTCTGGCGGGCCAGTTTTGGCCCGTGAGCCGT
Organism: Chascanopsetta lugubris; assembly: GCA_016785325.1. Lineage (NCBI taxonomy): Eukaryota > Metazoa > Chordata > Actinopteri > Pleuronectiformes > Bothidae > Chascanopsetta > Chascanopsetta lugubris. The sequence continues at coordinate 23,459 of JAFBJT010110898.1, forward strand.
ATGTTGGACACCCCTGGCAGAGGCTGATTTGACCTGGGCGTGAATGCCGACTAAAACAGGTTCCCTCTGCAGCACAAACCCATTCTGTTGCAGGGCGTTCGTGGGTTTGACCAGCTAGAAAAGACTATTAGATCCACTTGTGGTGTGTCAATGCAGTCCATTATCAGCAGCCCACTCTCCCGACATGCTCATCCCATCCCAGCCTTTTTACAGAACGACCCTCACCTAAGTGATCTCATTTTTCACGGTGCACTCAGGTAGTGAAGTTGAATGGGCCTAAAATATGACTCAGAGTGATGATTTGGTCATTTAAGCGCAGCGGCTAATGCGCGATAATGTGATTGAGAAAAGCGGGAGCGCAAAAACAAATCTGCATGGCCGTCCAGGTCGCCTGAGGATGTTTTTCCTCGTGGTCGGACGATCGCGGCATCTCCTCCTCTCTCCTCTCCTCTGTGACACGGATTCACCGAGCCCACGGGTTGAGGGATGTTTCCAAATCTCCTGTGTCTCCCTCTGAGTCCATCTTCCAATCCAACTGTTGCTTTCTCTCTTCACTGTTAAAAGCAGGAAATGTGGACACTTTAAAGGTGCGGTGCGTGAGATCTCGGTCCATTTTTTTGTCTCGTCAATCTGTGGAAGAAGAATGACAAAACTATTATACTGTATACAGATATTTCACCTCAATGTGTGTCATGCTTGTACATTGACCTAAAATGAGACCAGATGTCACCCAATTGTACACACTGCACGATTAGGGTGTCGGTTATCTTCATCTTCGCATTTGTGTATTTCCCACTGGATCTGTTCTTCTTTTCTCTGGTAAAAGTCTTTTTTAAATTCAGCTCCACCGCATCGTACTTATCATAGGAGTTGGCTGCGGGCGTCTCGACACCCTGCTTACTCAGGGTTGGGTGTGAAGCCTGCTTTGCATTCTCCTCCTCCTCTGCCACAGGCTTGCTCACATCCTGCAACACTTTGTTCACGTCTGCTGTGCCACCTCACTGCGTCTCTCTCTCTCTCGCTCTCCTCTCTCTCTCTCTCTCTCTCTCTCTCTCTCTCTCTCTCTCTCTCTCTCTCTCTCTCTCTCTCTCTCTCTCTCTCTCTCCCTCTCCCCCCCCCGTGCTTCTCTGGGTGTGTTTGAATCTGCAAGTGTGCATCATGTCGCTGCATCGTTACGGTCCGATTAATGCCGTGTGACTGTAGGGGAGTGGGGGGGGGGGGGGGGGGGGTAGGGAGGTAGGGAGGGGAAAGAGGCAGGGAGAGAAGGAGCTGATGGTTAAAGACAGACTGTGACCGGGAGACTGGTCTGCTGTGAGATCCTAATGGACGGGCCCGCTAGAGTGGCCCGGAGCCGGTCGGGTCGGACGGTGCGCGAGGGGAAGAGAAGCCTGTCGGATACAGAGGAGCCTCACTCCTGCATGACTCATCGCGCCTGGGGAGACGGAGTGTGACAGGTACGGCCGCGTTGGTCGTGCTGAACCACACCGAGCTCATCTCTTCACTTTGACTCCAGACAAGCTTTACTGTGACAGTACGCCCCCCCCCCCCGCTTTATATGCATCAATGGATGTCCCTCCCCCTTTGCATTCTCCTCCTCCTCTGCCACAGGCTTGCTCACATCCTGCAACACTTTGTTCACGTCTGCTGTGCCACCTCACTGCGTCTCTCTCTCTCTCGCTCTCTCGCTCTCTCGCTCTCTCTCTCTCTCTCTCGCTCTCTC
>JAFBJT010110899.1:820-13458 GCA_016785325.1 Chascanopsetta lugubris
AGAGAGAGAGAGAGAGAGAGAGAGAGAGAGAGAGAGAGAGAGAGAGAGAGGGGCGAGGGAGGATGCAGACAGACGTGAAACTCAGGAGAGGATGAGGAGATGAGCTGTTGAATCCTTAATGTACAGGAGAGGAGGCGCAGGCGGAGGGATGATGACGGAGGAGGAGACAGACGATAAACACTGAAACAAGAGGAGCTGCCGCCGAAACAGGAAATCGGAGAAAAGCTGGAAGGAAGGAAATGTGTTTGTGTCGAACGAAAAAAAAAAGAAAGATGCAAACACCGACGTTTGATCAGCGAGATACGAAAGAAACTATCTTTGTGAAACATTTCCTGGGAGTCTGGAAACGCTGGTTCCGGATGATGACTCCATGAATCCATCTTATTCACAAAAGTAAGACAAAGGATTTCCCGAGGAAATGGGTCGCGTGACGGGAGCAGAGCGAATCTGTGGTGTTTATGCCAGATTTATGGCCCATTCTTGGTGTCTGTGTTCTTGTTTTCAAAATGTTCCCGCTCTGCTCTTACAAGCTCCAATAAAACCTGCAAAGTTTTTCAAACAAGCAGCAATGAAATTTAAATTGATATGGAAGTCAAAATAAAGCTTTATATGAGGGAGGCGGACTTCATTCAACCTTGTGAATGTTTATAGATCGACTTGTATAAAGGCAACACAGTGAACATGAACCAGGAACCACACGGGCTCCGAACTGTCATTTAACCGTCATGGAACCATTGGGAGTGTACGGATGTTCACGTATAACGCTTATAATAATAAAAGCACATGGCTGCTCCACTGCCGAACACGCAGCTGGGGAGCAAGGCTTAACTGGAGGGCACAGAGGTGCCATTTAATACTGCGATCAAATCCGAATAAGCGAGTTAGTAAAAATAATCACCCCCTGTACCGTTGTCACGGAAAAACATGTGTCTGATCGAGACCAAAACCAAAGTTTGTACCAGGCTTTAAACATGTTTCATTCACCTCTGAAGTTGGTCATTTTAACATTGGAGTCTATGGAGAGTTGCCCCCAGTGGCCACCCAATGGACTGCAAGTTTTAGTACGACCTATTGTGCTTCATCCGTCTGCACCGGAAGTTGCCCCTCGATTCTGGCGAAGCTTTGGTATCGCTGCTCAATCGGCATTCCTTTACTGGAAGATGCGTAACTCTAACCCGAGGATCGAGCACAGACGTCAACAATTTATTCATATGAGTTTTTTGTCACTGTGTCTCTTACTTGCACATACTCTGCCTCGCTCGCCCTCACGGCCACATCAATAGGAGAGAGAGGGAAGCAAAGGAAAGCCTCGTCTTCTCGCTCTAAAATGTCTCCTGCCTGTTTGCATGCCCGCTCTCTCTCTTTCCCTCTCCCTCTCTCTCTCTCTCCCTCTCTCCCTCTCTCTCTCCCGCTATCATGTCCCTCACAGCATGTGACAGACTTGTTTTGCATAATTATTGATTTCGAGTGTGAAGACTAAACGCCGAGTGCTGCTGGTGATTAATTTGTTGTCTCTCATTTCCTCCGCGCGCGTCCTCGTCACAACACAGTCGCCGCCTCGCACGCTATGTGCAGCAGCTCGACGCCCAGTCTGGGTTTGAAACATGAGCTCTAATCCCACTGTAAAGACGAACAAGAGGCTTGAGAGGGTCTAAACGAGGATGTTTACCTTTTGTTTTCATGTGGATTCGAGGATTACCCGTAATTAATTGGACCCCCTACCACTGAGAAGCTGTTTGACAAATTGTGCAAACAAAATCTTGCATTTTTTTTTCCAACGGGTAAACACCCAATGAGGCACACTTGCACATACAGATACACACGTTATTTACCCCGCTTACCCTCTTTTCCCCGCTTCCCTCCACAAAGCACACAAACACATTGAATCCCATTTGCAGCTTTAATCTGAAGGCTTTGGCTCATACAACCGGGGGTTAATGGAAAGTCTTCCCTCTCCCTCTATCCGTTTGTTTGTTTGTCCTTTTGCAGTCAACGCCTGCACCATGTCCGAGTACAACAGGCTGAAGAGCATGCTGCTGGAGATGCAGCCCAAAGTGCTGAAGACCGGGGAGCAGAGCCAGCAGAGGGACATGGATGAGAAGAGAGCGATGGTGGACACCATGTTCAAATACCTGGACGTGAACCAGGACGGCCGCCTGGTCAGTGACGAGCTGGAGAAGGTGGGTTTCAGGCTAAGTAAGAAAAATACATCTGCAGACAGATGCACGTTCCTGCTGGAATAAGAGTTCTATGTGGAATGTGCTGTTCCGAGCAAAAGTTTGAGACTTTCACATCCATCACACGACACTGTCGGGGGGGGGGGGGGGGGGGGGGAGGGGGGGGGACCGCAGGGGGGGGGGGGGACGTCTAAACGGGCCCGAAACCTCTCTCTGCAGCGTGACAATGCACAATATGCTACATGCTGAGTCATAAAGACTCAGCAAGAGGAGGAAGAAGAATGTGTCCTCTAGCAGATGGCTGGGCCCCCGCAGAGCCCTGATCTCACCATCATAGAGTCAGTCTGGCAAAGCATGATGGGACGCGGAGACGGTCTGAGTCCTCAGGAGAACTGTCTCTCCAAGACGCCTGCAACAGCAGAGCAGCTGAGTACATTTAATGTGTATATACCCCGAGGAGAGGAATGATCTTTTGTTGTTTACTGCACCCACGCATGGAGTTCAATTAGTGATGAAAGCAATTCACCCAATTATCTTAAAAAGCGTCCTCACTGTTATTACTGTGTCTCAATCCAATACACAATATTTTGCCTGTCAGGGCATTCGAGTGCAGTCATTAAAATAACATTAATATTTGTAACAGACTTCTGGATACAACTGTTAACCTCAGTTTGATTGTTTGAGTGTGAAGAAAAAAAATACTCATGTAAACACTTGTCATTTACAGTTCAAGGTCAAGTGTGTCGAATATGAGTGTAACTACTTCCATTTCTTGCAATTGAATATAAAAGTTGTATTTTCATAAAATGCACACCATTATCTTTTCAATTTTCAATGAGCCCTTTAAATCTACATTTCCTGTTATTCATTCACCTCTGCAGAGGACCCACGTCCTGCACTTCCATATAGCATATACCTTACCAGCTGCAATATGCAAATTTAACATTAGATGCCACTAAGTCCTACACATGGAATGAGTATGACTGTTTCCATACTAAAAGAATGGTCGTCATAAATATTTTCCATTTTGACTTTCATGAAAACGAATGTGGATATTGTGTCCTCAGTGTCCCTCTTCACTTTACATAGAAGTATAAATATTTGTTGGACAAGTTTGGAATTGAAATGAATGAACAATCAACAATGAAAACATGTCTCATGTGGTCATCTGTCCTGCACTGCCTCTGATGGGAAACAAAGGAGGGGGTGGATTGGGGAAAAGATTGGAATTGATATTTGCAGGAAGAGGAAATTAAATGATTGCGGGCATCATCTGGTGTCAGAAAATGGGCATCAGAGATGATCATTGATTAGACTCCTCCCAAGCAATGTGACAATCTCAGCGACTTCACCCGGAACCACCACAGCAGACAGCGACACAGCGAATCCCCAAACGATCCAGTGGTTTTCATCTCTTTATTTGTATGTAAACAATGAATGAGACCAGCTGCGTGATGCCACAGAAAAACAAGTCTCAACCCAACGCGGCTTAAAATGTACAGCGCTAAGTCTTTTGTCATCTCTTTGCACTTGTAAGCGACAGCTCGCTCTGTCGTCGTCGTCGTCTAAAATTAAGAACATCGAGCCGTTTTTGACCCAGTTCCAGCGCCGGAAATAAATAATGAATCTGCTTCTGCCAGAGCTGCATTAAAGATCCAACAAAAGATTTCTGATCAATCAACAGCCGACAATTACCGATGCTGACATGTTGCCAGGAAGCCTTCAGTTAAGACAGGGATTCATACATTCAGCCAAATAATGGCTTTTAAGAATCAGAGCCGTTCATGGATGGATTCCTATCATCCGCGCCGCAGACGGTCTCGGAGAAGAACGTGTCTAGTGTCGCAGACGGGCTCGGAGGGTTGATTCCGTGTACTTTAGGTTTAGAATATTTCATCGGGGGACCCGAGGGGAGATCAGGGTGAGCTGCTCGACCCGTGGTGGCACTCTGCCTGCAGGCGCCACTCGCTCTGCCATGTTTCATGTGCGGCTCCATATAGAATCAATTGGGTGAGATAAACAAGGACTGGGGCCATATTTACAGAGTCTGAAATCATAGCTGCAGGAATCAAACACACAAGTTAGTTTTCTTGACATTTTGGCCTAAAAACAGCATAATAATGCCGTGTGTATAAAACATACTTTTATCTACTTTATTTAAATAGTACCTTCTAAATATTTATATGACTGTGTCGAAAGTATGAAGGTCGACACCATGTGAGCATAGATAGTTGAAGGGCAGTGTGAGGAGCTAAGTAGAAGAGAAATATATTTTGATGAATATTTAAGTGACACGAATTAATGCATTTTAAAGGTGCAGAGTGTACGATTTGGTGGCATCTAGTGGTGATGGAGAAGTCATGGAGGACTTCAGTTGTCATTAAAACTCAAAAGATGTTTTGCATGGTCACACCCCCGTAGAGAGGACCCTCTCCTCACGTAAATATACAATACTGGGATCATTTAAGGGGAATGGAAAATAACTATACATTAAGGTGATTGTGAAAATGTCAGGATATGTAAATGTTTATGATATTGTTTCTTACCAATAGAAGTGACACAAAATGACCCAAATCTTGCACTCTGCACCTTTAACAGCACATTTAAGAGGATTGTTTTCACTTAGAAAGACACACACCTTTGCTTTGAAATCTCTTATTTTCTGCACTTCTTTGTGGTTCATATGTTTCCTAAGTAAATGACATGGCTCTTACAACATGTTTTGAAAGAATATTCCTCCATTGCTCCGGATTCCAGTTTTCCAGCACAAGCACATTCTCTTCCTTTGAACGTCTGGCATTTTCATGAGTAACCACTCTGATTCTGGTGCAATTGGGTATTTTTTTCTGAACGGAAGCCAAGTTTTCTGTTTATCTCGCCCAAACTGCTTAACATCACCTATTCAGGGATGACTCCCCTGAGAGAGCTGCATCACTAAAGTGCAAAGAGAGGGCCCCGTAAATGATGAACAGCGGCGGAGAGAGAGAGGAAAAACAGTCTGAATGAAGTCAGGTGCAGAAAGCTGGAGCGTGTGGAGCGGAGACGGAGATGGAAAGCAATCAGAGAGGGAAGTTAGACAACACATTACATATTTAACCGACTCCTTCTGCAGATTACTTCGAGAACGAGCCGCTCTCTGTGATTCGGGTGATAATGTACATGAGGCGTTGTGCTTCTGAGGAAAATCTTATTCCATTTATTGTCGAAATGAAAAGTTCCCCCCCACGCATTATGCTAATTATATTCAGTTATGCACTTTATGCCAAATTACAGTAGCTCTCTGTGGAAACTCATTGATCTCGTCTTCAACAACATGTAGAACAGCAACGTGTTTAAGCTTCTGTGAGAATTGTTTTCTTTGTTTAAAAGACAGAGCTTTCATGATTAATAGTAACTTACAATTGCATAATATGATCAAATGTACAGTTTTAATCATATCTCTAAGTCTGTGATTTCTCCCATTGGGTAACATAGACAGGCTGTGCCCAGCTGTTTATATGCACTAGTATGAAAGCTGCTCTATTAGAGGAACTCTGAAATGTTAAACGAGTGTGGGTTCCTATGTTAAATGTCAGATTTACATTTGAAGCGTATGTGCATTATGTGGGTCTGTCACGCAAATGACATCTCAAAGTGAAAAAAGATAAAGGCAGAGGAGAGATGATAAGTAAAGGCTGTACAATCAGGTTCGGTAAATCTGTGCCTTTGTATGATGATTTAATCATCATGTTCTGCCACACTGGTTATTTTGAATAATGTCTTCTGATAAAGGATTTGATTAAAATTGTGTGTGTTAGATCTCCATGAAGGAGCACCTGGAGGACAGCCTGCTGGAGTGCACCATGCAGGACCTGCTGCGCTACGACGACTACAACAACGATGGACACCTCAGCCTGCACGAGTTCTACACAGCTTTCCGTAAGTCGCTTTTAAATGTCCTTTTTTGGGTTTTTTTTTTTTATTTAGTTTTCCAAAATATCAGGATAAAGGATGATCACAGCACAGCTGTGTTTGTGCAACTTGGCGAGATAACAATGTCACTAAAACTGACTATTCAAGCGTGTTCATTGTTTTCCATTTCATACAGGGCTGTCAAATATACGGCTCACGGGCCAGAACCGGCCCGTCACGAGGTCCGATACGGCTCGTGGGCTGATTTTGCTGAATGTAAAAAAAAATGGTGTACTTGCTTTAAGCTGGTTATATTGAGAGGAGACCTTTTCATTTATTAGTCAGTTAAAGTTTGATGCATAAGAGTATATATGTGTATATATTTTCATTAGATTCACTTGCACGATTTTACTGGTCCAGCCCACTTGAGATCAAATTTGTCCATGTGTGGTCCCTAAACTAAAATGATGCCCTGGTTTACTGGTTTGATTCAGCTGCAAAACACACATATTTTGTCATTCTGAAGTGGAGATGACCTAATATCAGTCTGGCCTATAATCAGGGCTGAGGATGTAAAAACTGAAACACAAATTGTTTACTCCAGTTTACTTCAATCATCGGTGTTAGTTTCACTGCAGCACTGATTGATAAAGCAAATGAATGATAATAGTCTGTCCCTCTATGTCCCTAATGTTCCAACCACAAACACTATCTGGTTTGCAAGATCTCAAACAGGCACTGGCCAATCAACCATGAAGATAGTCAATGATTTATTGGTTCCAAATATCACGTATCGTCCTCAGTATCTTGTGATAGTATATCGGGCCTGAATGAAACAGTATTGGTAAGTGTCACCAGCATGTAGGTGCTGAAGTTCTCTCAGCTGCTCAGCCTCATCACATCAGCCACGCTTAAATTGATAATTGCACACTCGCCCATTTGCCCAGACCCAGCAATGACTGTAGCATCTGGAACAACCTTAATGGCCATGGGGACTTTAACTCCGAGCGGCAGCTGAGATCTTGGGCGTGTTCCACGTCATTAAGACCAATGATCAGACTTCCACCTGTAGTGTGCATAATTGCCAGAGTGGCCGCATTTGATGCCGTGGTCTTATTTGAGTCCATAGTACGTGTCATTCAAAACCATTCAAACCATAAAGGAAGCTGTGACAGGTGGCCATTTCCCAGTCGCAGTACCTTCAGCCAAAGCAGGTCCATTGAGCACCGTCACCGGTTTAACCTGCTAATGACTGGCTGTAGTGCTGGGAGCCATAGTTGGATGCAGTCTGCCCTGTCGGCACTGAGCAGTTTGCATGGTACTTATCAACCTGCAGGAACCGGCCCGGTGGCTTGAGCACGGGTCAGTCCGTGGATTCGAATGTTTGACAAGCAGTTAGATCAATAGATTGGGAGCAATAACGCTACAAGCTATTAATCAGGTGATTGTCAAGGTTAACTGTTGGGTTGCACAATGGCAATGGCGCATCTGGTGTTCGGGATCAATTGGATGGTGTTGCGTCGGAGATTGCATGCATGTTTGTGTGTGTGTGTGTGTGTGTGTGTGTGTGTGTGTGTGTGTGTTTGTGTGTGTGTGAGCAATTAGCGCTCAGGAAAAGTGGAGCAGCCAGGAATCACAGGTGTGTTTATCAGGGTGGAAAGCCCAAATATGATCGTACGCTTGGAAAACAGAAAACAAATGATAAACCTGAACGATGCGAGAAGCTACTTTGCCCCCGTCGATACTTCGCTCCTGTCGAGCGAGTCGTCTGATCTCGGGGCGAACATTTGAATCTCAGGCTTCAGTCGTATTTTGGAGACCTCATAACTCAAAAGCGCAGCAGTGGAACTTGTACTCAGCAATTCCCTTTCAGTTTCCATGGCTCTCCTCTGTTGATTTTCTCTTTTTTTCCCTGTTTGGCAGCTTTGATATAAGAATAAAAGCCCTTTGGCTGTTCCCCAAGAAGATAACTCCGGCTTCATTGTTGCTCCCACACTCACTGAACTTGTGCCGCAAAGAAACGCTGATGGTTTTTTGGCCCCTCTGCATCTTTGTGCCATTTAACTTACACATTTTGACAAGCACACTGCTCGACTTTGTTGCCACCCAACTTTATTTGTTCTTCTATTTTCATACCCTCACCCCCCCTGCCCCCAAATTGAAGAGAGTGAAATATGTTTGCAGAACAGGCCTGAGATGGTTATGCTCATATTGATTTTTCACCTTATTCCTGCATTTTTCAAAAGCAGCAGGTTATGCATTTCTCTTTCTCTCTCCCTCCTCCTCTTTGGCACCTCTGTTAAGCAGATTGCCTTTTAACAGCCATTTCTTCCTGCGGATGCAGAATATAGAATTATAATCAAAGAATAATGCTCACTGAATGGTGCTGATACTCTGAAAGATTGCCGGGAATTCCAAAAAAAGTTGGAATTACTGAGAGATTCATCTCAGAGGTTCAGACGTTGTTCTGATCCAATCAACATAACCTCAGAATAATCTTTAATTCCGTGGTAATTCATCAGCATTATGTGAGATTACGGTCAAATCCTGGGGAGATATTTTGTGAAGCTATGTCGAGATCAGGACTTTGATGAATTAGCAGCTTCGTTTTAAATAGATCCGACTGGCGCGTGCATCCGACTTGTGAGTGGATAAGCCTCAACATTGCACTCTGATTAATATAAATCCAAAATTGTTTAACATGATAATTGGTTAATCTATCCAGAAAGCTGTCTATATTTTACTTTTGTACATCAAAGATCTATGTCTGTTTCAAGGGAAAGCATCAGTGCTCACATACTTCTATTCACGACATTGGTAATGTTGCAACACATCCACTTGAGGGCAGCACTGAGAAAACAACCTTTCGGATAACGACACTCAGGAGACAGAGGCTAATGTTTGATGATCTATTTCTTTCGTTTTCCTGTCCAGGGGTCATCATGCTCAAACAATTGGCCACACTTGTGCCAGTGTTGGTGGGCAGGGGAGGAGGGGCCGACTGTAGCTGGTGGGCGTACGACCCACCCAAAGACCTCCCAAAACAGACAAATGAATGCGCAGTGTTGAAAGCAGACAAAACGAGAGAGGGAGAGATGAAGCCGGACCCGGCCACGTATTGTGGATGAAGTGGTGCAGTTCACCGAGGCCAGAAAAATAACCACTTCCTGCTCTGGGTTACGGCAGAAATGAATATTCAACCTCTTCTTTGCCACGGAGCCCGGTGCAGGGCAGAGATAAGTGCATAATGGCTTTAATTCAGCTCCGCTGCCTCCCGACGCTGTTTATTTTCACTGGATTCTGTTTCCTAACATTTATTACAGTGTCGGAAATTGTGCGAGCGCCGTCAGGCGTCGCGCTGTGCCCTTTGTGTCCAAATAAGGGGCGACGGCACACAACATTTACACAACAATGGACGCGCAGGAATCCGCCGGCGGACGCGCCGCCGCCGCGCGCCCCGCTCACGCGCGCGCGCGCCGCCACAGCGGCAGGTGGGATAGGCGAGTGGGCTCGTTGAGCGATATCTGTAGCCCGCAGATGTAATATACACGGTCACACAAGGTCAGAGCTCCTTTGTGGATACATGTGTAATATATAACGCCGCCCCGAGGTGATACATGGGCTGCACGTGCGGCTTTGTGTGGTGAGCAACCTTCTGTAAATGCAGCGCCTGAGACGGCTGCGCCGCCGCTCAGAATAATGATTTTGTCTCCGCCGGAGCCTGCAGCTCGGTGTGGCTGGTGCAGCGCATGCAGTGAATGCATTCGCTGCATGCGGCCGCAGCAGACACCGTGTTCTCCAGGCAGAGGTCACAGGAAGTAAGTTGCATTCTAAACATTGTGCCATCACTTCCAGCGGACCGCCTCAGCGCACTTTTGGTCAAAACAAAGTTGCCTTGATTTAAATGTGCACTCTGGGGGACCGTCAGGGAGCCTGCGCATCCTGCCGAGATCAGCAGAAATGCGGCGGCACACAAAGATAAACAATGATGGCCGTGAATTCAAACGAACGGCCCGGAGTCCCGCTCGTGTGTCAGCACCGCCGGCTTGTTTATTTGACTAAATCTTCCTGATGGACTCCGGGTCATCAAAGCAGCAAATTGGGAGTAGAACCGAGGAGCGGAGGAGGGAAACACCACCCGACGAATGCGTCGTGTGAAGAGAAGCAGGTGGAGGCGGTGGAGGGGGGGGGATTCGGCAGGATGATGGCAGGACGTGTTAAAGGAGGAGAAAAGGAGGGGAAAAAAAAGATGTTTTCATTATTTCTCATCTCTTATCAGTTTCCACGCTGTGTCGTGCGCTGACATGGCTGTCTGGAAAAGTTGCCGGGGGTAACATTTATATTGTACCAGCATCTATCGCTCTTAACGCAGCAATCTAAAGCCATTTTCTACTTATGCTCCCGCTGTGTGTGTGCTTCAGCGGAGGGGTTCAGCTTTAAGGTCACGCCACTTCATCATGCTCAGATGTCAACATTTCAGCGCGGCTTTAAACGGATCGTGAGACTTTTGAAAGGAGCAGTGTGTAAGATTTGGTGACATCTAGTGGTGAAGTCGCATGCTGTATCCATTACCTCACCTTAACCCTCACCCCTCCGCGCACGCAGGAGAACCTCTGGTGGCCCCAAGTTGTCATTACAACTCAAAAGATGTTTAGTATGTCCACTCTGGGCTACTGTAAAAACATGGCGGCTCCCGTAGAGAGGACCCACTCCTCATGTAAATATACATTAATGGGCTCATTTAAGGGACGAAAAATACATGTAGATGATTAAGAAACTGTCACGATGTACTTCGTTTGTAATATGGTTTTGGACCCGATAGAAGTGACAAAAATGACAAATCTTACACACTGCTCCTTTAAAGTCAAAGAGAGTGTTGCAGCATCGTGGAGGCAGGAGTGAAGACTTTCCATTTTGTTTATTATTTGTTTTGCCATTTTTGGATTCAGATTTCCGGGCTTAATTCCTATCCCTCGGGGCCCGAATCACCATGGTTACCAGTAACTCAGAACGTGCAAGTGTCTGAGCAGTTGCTGGACAAAAGAGAGCCAAAGATGACTGTGGAATCAGACATTTGAACTCCAAACTACACAACCCATTCTAATGCAGGCTGATGGTTCTTTATTTCACAGGCACAGGTCAGGATTTTGATGCGTCATGACTAATATAAACATACAGTCGCATTGTATTTAGCAGACATCATCAGAACCACTGCAGTGCCAATGCTCCATTTTCTATTATTTACACTCTCAGTCGGTGACTATTTAATTAACACCAAGCTGTTATTTGTCTTCTCCCCGTGTCTCCTCCATCCTTCTCTCCGCCCCTTTTAGTCACGCTCCCTTTATTCTACTTAACATTCTCCCTCCACTGTGCGTCCATGCGCTGCCCATGTTTTCCTATGTGACGCTTAATAGCGCAATTACATGGAGATGCCGGGCAGCTCCGGCAGGGCCACGCGGCACATCCGACTAATCAATCAAGCTAGTGGAGCAGCAGAGCAGGAGGCGAGGAAGAGGAGGAATGTCAGGAGGTAGAAGAGAGAGGAGAAGAGCGTATAGGGGAGACAAAGGGGGGTGGGGAGGGGGGGGATACTGAGAAGAGCAGGGGAGGAAAGATAAGGAGGGAACAGAGGAAATGGCGAGGGGGGAAAGGAGGGGAGACTTAGTGGAAAATGCAGGTAGCTGAAATCAAAGTGAAGACTTTAAAGGTGCCGTGTGTAAGATTTGGTGGCATCTACTGGTGAAGTTGTATATCGTACGTCACCTCACCATTCCCATTACAGCAGGAGAGGCAGGAGAACCCATGCTAGCTCATTTTAGGGTTATGTAAAAAAAGCAAATGATACATTGTGGTGATTATACATCCACAAGTGACAACATATTGACTGCAATCTTGCACACTGCGCCTTTAAATCGCTTTGGCGGCAAAAACGTTATACTACGTAACTATCGCAGAGAGGCAGATGCTTACGTTCACAGAGCTGGTGCCAAATGGCGCCATCTTGTCTCTAGAAGGAAATGTGCAAACACCCAGGGACGTCTACGCAGAAACCATACATATACAATATGCTCGCAGATAGAAATAGACACATGTGAGGGTTTGCCCCATAATCACCAGGGTGTTGAGAGTTGCTATGGCACAAAATGCCTTATATCACCTCCCATGCTGGGTTGCAGCTGCACTTTCCGTCTTGTGAGCACCCAGCCAGGCTCCGAGAGGAGCTCCAGTGCCTCTTCAGGCGAGATAAGGATCTTGGTGTCGCCGCCCGGCCGCTCCCATCGAGGTTGGATCCTTCATGTTACTGAAGTTTGCCCCTTAATCTGCGCAAATAATCTCGCTGAGATCAGATATGACTTTTACAAGCGCCTGTTGTTCTCCGACAGTCAAGTGGGCGAGAAACCTCCAGCTCAGCTCTTCACAACAAAGTGACTTTGAACCGGAGGTCTTAAAGGTTCCTTCCACGGCACACGCGCATCATCATGTCCCCCCCCCCCCACCTTCCCTCCCCGTCTCCATCGTTTTCTCTCCATGTTATGACCTCATCATATTTTTGCCATCCATCCCTCG
>JAFBJT010110901.1:0-43847 GCA_016785325.1 Chascanopsetta lugubris
AAAGCCATTGTTCCAGTGACGCACATGCGCACACATACATACACACACACTCTCTCCCTCTCACTCACACACAAGCACACACACACATACACACACACACACACACACACACACACACACACACACACACACACACACACACACACACACACACACACACACACACACACACACACACACCCCAGAGATCATCTCCACACTGCCACCCCTCTCTCTGACTCCGTGTGGTCAGGCAGACATTGAAATGGCCTGTATGTGTAATAACCAGCTTCAGAGCATCAATGGCAGATTCCATTCCCAGCCTCATCGCAGACCCCATTAAACTGCAAGGAGTGTGTCTGCAAGTCTATAACCAGCAGCCTGTGTGGACAGACTGACAGCAGCCATGACGTTAACATTCAGCTCCTGTCTGAGTTGAACTGCGGGCCAGACTTCACTGAACCGTAATCATAACAAGAAGAATTCCGGATGATGCAGCGTGTGATCTTTTCCTTCCTCTTGCCAGGTGTTTGCGGTGCCTGAATGAGTCAAACACAGGAACTGCTCTCCACGTGTCTGAGAGTCTTTGACGTAACTGTTGGGTCAAACAGGCAGTTAATGATGAATTAAGGTATGTCTAGTAGAATTACAAAAGCAGATGCTTTCAAATTTGGATGGATTTTAAGGACCTGCGTGATCTGGAGGATTCGTTTTAGCAAACACCAGCTGTTCATTAATTTTCTGTGACTACAGCTGCAGAACCTCTCGTACGAGCAGAGTTGTTGTGAGATATTGGCAGCGTTTGTCAGGCAGCCTGCTCTCTGATCTCCACGCCATGCTCTCTGATGTCACAGCTTTTGTTTTGGGGCTCTTGAAGAGGATTCTCGGCTCCGACAGGTTGAACTTTCCACCGCAATTCAAATTATCCTGTGATAAATAGAAAGCGCCGTGAACAAAGTCACCCCATTTAATTACCCTTAGGAGTACACGAAGCTGCAGTCCCTGTTCGTGTGAGAGCACTCGTGCACCTAAATATGCTCCTGGAAAAGCATCTGAGTGAATCCGTCATCATTTTCTCTCCCTGCCTTTTGTGGATTCTCTTTCCCATGGCTCCAATTAAAACTCACCGAGATCCGACTATAGTATTTCCACATTATCTATGTGTTCGAGAAGATCTTAGTTCCCCCTTTTAATGTACATGCAGAATATGTCTTTAATATGTGCCGGTGTTGTCTCAGGCAATCATTGGACCATTTGCCGCCAAACTGGAAATCTGGCAGCTCCTCATTGGATGGTCAAACACTGCTGCCTGTAATTAATCAGACTTTTATATTCTCGAAAGTACGTTGGCTGTTAAATGGGCAGACCACTGTGAAGATTCTGAATGTATGATCATGACAACAACACAGTTGTACACTGGCAATGCTTTTAGCTTTTCTGGACGATGATCTCTAAAGTCATTGGGGGGAAAAAGCCTTTACATTGTCTGTAAGAAGCTTATAGGAGACCATTGAAGTGCAAATTGGCTGTGCTTCAGTCCCAGAGTGGACATTTGAAGATCAACACTGTGTTTTCTACTTTGAGCACGATGCTGGAGGTACTCTGACCTTCTTTGAGCCCAATCTGTCATCATAAACTAACTGTGTTTATCAGGCACCACTGCTGGTGGTAGATTCTCCATGTTTACTTTTGTAACCCAGGCAATGAACATAGCTACATGTCGACTGCCATATGGGTTTGGTCACTTCCATCAAAGTGCAGATGCAAAAGTTCTCTATGGTTAATCACGTTGGAACTTTCTTGCGTTGGATTCATTTGCTGCTGTTATACATGCTGACATCAGCACTTTTCTCTCCAAGGACGTTGATAATCTTTGTCAGTGACGTCTCACTCCTTCCAAATCAGGACCGGGCACTTTTTCCGAGTGGATGGTTTTTGCACTTGTGCCAATCATTCTCACAAGCACGGTGGATAATTGTGACATTTAACATCCTTTAAGTGTAGTGGCCCTCGTTGCAGATGTGCTGCACAAGGAGAGAGAGGCATTAAGTCAAGTGCAATCACTCCAGAGACGTGTGAGACCGTGGCCGTTAAATGCAGAAGTTCAACGCCACACAAAGCAAAAGCTTTGATGAAGTTTTTCTTTCTCTTTGACCCCTTACCAGAGGTTAGGAAACTTTCTGAGCGACCAGAGATTTACAAGCTACCAAATGAGGTGGGGTGTCTGCTCTCATTGGCCCTGACAGGGCGAGCGGCGCAGTAATCCGGAATGACCTTGAAGTCGGTCGCTGATCCTCCACATGGAAAGGAGCAAGGTGTCAGACACGGTTCACACATTTAGTGTGTCCACTGAGCATGATTGAATAGACGGTGGCATAGGGGCAGATCCAATAAGATAGGACATGCTCATTGATAAAAGGATGGAATGGATGGATGGGAGGACAGATGGACATTATGGCTGACTTCAAGGTTCACATCCTGTTACGCGTCTAACATGGCAGAAAGAAAGATATACTCGCGTAGACTCTCTGCACCCATCAGTACAGCAGTCGGTAGTTATTTTCCAAGGCTTTACTATATTTTAGCCTCTTGCTATCGCTATAAACCATAAAATGGTTACTTCCTGCATCTTTGTAAGAACCTTCAATGGGTCTGGCTGTTTCTGTTGAACAACCAAAACAACATTTGAAGTGAGTTGGGTAATCCACTTTGGATAGCTGATGCCAAAAAGGGAGAGAGAAAAAAAGAAGAATGACATGTTAGCGGTCCGTGACTCATTCAGTGAACTGGCACCACAGGGGGGGCATGGGGCTGAGTGATTGAAAGCTCAGTGCACCTAAGTGCTGTATTCTAGGATTCCACCGTGCAGGGGGCCCTCTGATTGAACGGAGAGAGATTGCAAACATTTTAATTTGTCTTTTAAGGCTCAGTTTTAGAGTGATCATGTGGAATGATCCCAGCTGTCATAGAGCTCATTGATATGTTTATGACTTTATCAGATGGAGCTGCAGAGAGTCAACCGAGCATGGAGAGATTTCCCTTTTCTGTCTTTGTCTGTGTTTTCAATCTGTTTCTATTATATCCCAAAGCTTTCTGAGACTCGGCTTCACTGTAGTGGGGATGATGCAGGTGACAAGCAGCCAGTAAACACATTGGTGAGCGGAGCTGTGGACCAGTGTGTGATGGTGGTGCTGTCATCCAGTGGGTTAGTAGCTAGAAGTGAGTAAATGCCTCCATTGTTCCGGTGCTATTACGATCTTTGATTATGCACCAGATGGAGGCTCAGTAGCAGGTTGTAGCATTGAGGTGCAGTGTCATGGACCAGGGAATCTAACAGTTCTAGGTGCATTGGAACTTGTCCTGGGTCTTTAGGAGTTGTCGCATTATTTACTGACAAGCAGCCCAGACTGCGCACACATCGCTCTGCTAGTTTGCAGCTATACGGGTAATTCTTCTAATTCTCTGCTCCAGTCGTCTGCCTCACCATTACCCACATACGCTCCCATTCTTTCCTCCTTTCTTTCTCCCTCACCCACTTTGCTGCATACAAAACAACTTCCAAATACTGCCGTAAACTTCTCGAACTTGGAGATGCAAACTTACTTGCTCTTGTCTTGACACTGACAAAGTAATGTGCAAATGCATGAGGATAACAATTTGCAATAGACCATCTAATCTAGGAACTCTTGAAGCGGGGGAAAGTCAAGGGCCGATCGACAAGCTCTCTTATCTCTTGTCGGCAGTCGTCAGTCAACTGTCGGATATCCCAAATCCCTCAAAGCACAAAAGGCCATGTTTGTTGCCCTCTGCCTGAAAAGCCCCTCACTTTGTTCTAGGACACACCCATGAACTAGTAAACAAGTAATGAGGTCGTCGTGGTTTCAAAGACAATTATACTGCCATGACTACGCGTGACACTCTAATGGAGGATCTTGAAGTCAGCGTCTCTTTAATCAGGCTGTGCACAGAATCTCACCTAACCCAGGATTGGATGAGAGGAGCTCCCAGAACGGAGAGACGGCAGTTTTTAACCTCTACTCTGGTTAAAGGTACAGTGTCTAAGATTTGGTGACATCTAGAGGTGAAGTTGCATGTCGTATCCCTAACTTTCGCCATCAACCCGTTTTGTAATGTTTTTAGAAGTGAGAAAAATGAGGAAAATCTCACACACAGCACCTTTAATGGTTACTCCCAATGCACATCGTGGTCACAGCAACGGGAGATTCTTCTTCTCTAATGTCCTCGTCCAAAAAGCTGTAAAGAGACGTTGTTTCTATATAAAAACAAGTTATGGGTTAAACTTAAACAGGTTTTACTTAAAGCAGGTTCAACGTAAACAAATTCATTATACACATTGGGCAAGTTCAATGTAAGGCACACAGTTGGTCACCATGCTCATATAAGATCAAATATAGGGAGTGATGTTGCTATGGTGTCACCTATTAAGCTGTAGCTCTGACAGGTGGAGCCCTGCAGGCCCCGAGGGCACGGAGAGAAAAACAGACACTGTTTGAGTACAAATGTGAAGTCGTTGACCTTCTGTTCCAGCGCGGACACATGCAGGGAGTTTCACAAAGACTCTTCCTCTTGTCTCTCCCTGTCCAGACTTCAGTGAAATTATATTAGATGGCCAACCACTGTGTGAACCAGAGCCATAAACCTGACAAAGTAATTATTAAAGATCCTCTATTCACTTATTCAAAGAAAGGGAGAAACTTCGTCTCCGTATATCAAATTCAAAACGAGGCACGGCTGAGTTCACGGAATCCAAGAATATAAGAGCCTCAATTTTCCACCTGTGCACCAACGCTTAGATGATATATCACCCACACCTTTACACACATGTGTGATATACAGCACCTGTGCCAGACTATGCTCATGTGTTGCAACACTTTCCTGTTTAAATTACACATTAAATTGCCGGAGCATATGCCCTTTGTGCATAACCACTGACTGGATCATGTTCAAAGGGCTCTTATATGTTCTGAAACCATGAATGAAGTGAAAGTGCTTCCACAGGGGCTGGGAGTGAATGGTGGAACCACACTAACTGCACAGCTTTCTCACCAGGAGGAGGACGCATCACACAGAGTGTTGACCGCACTCCAGCTGTGACTCACTACCTCTGTAATTACCTGGAGCTCTGCATTTATACTTTAAACAATAACGGAAGTCACTAATTATCCTTATTTAGTTAAATGTGATTTGACGGTTGTAAAGCAACACTGACATATGTAGCTCCATGCAGGACAGATTTAGCCAAAGTGTCTGTGTTATGGAGGACTTTCATTCCGAGCCGAGGTTTTCAGCGATAACACACAATCAACAAAAACAATCAACATAAATGCCAGATTAATGATACACTTGCAAACAGGGAAATAAAATCGTATAATTAGAATTCACTGTTTAGTGCAAAATCCACACTTTAAACAGAGATGAGGGCTGCTGCATAATTTTGTTTGCAAATTAGGAGATGTTATTGGAAATCCTATTTCCTCTTGTTGTGGTTGCATTTGTAAATATTATTAAAATATAATATCCGGCTCTACATCCAAAAAAAGATACAGGTCATATGAGTTTAACCTGCTACCAGCTTCTCTAATGACATGCTCAATATGCTGTGTTCCTCAAATAGGAACATTTAAATAATTATCTTTGCACATGATAAAGTAGCACTTTAGCTCATTTGACATAGACTGTAGAAGAATCAGGAGAAGTTTCACAAACTTCCACTCCTCCATTATCCACAACCACTTATCCTTGCAGCTGGATCTCCGAGCCCCAAGAATGGAGCCTGGACTCGCTGCCAGTGTATAAAAGTATCAATATGCAGAGACATACAATTATAGTCGCTCGTTTTCAAGACTACAGACAATCTGAAGCTGCATGTCTTTGAACAGCAGGAGGTAATCGGACAACCCTCACACAGGCAGTGGGGGGGGACGATAATGACCTCTGACCTTCATGTAGCCCAGACGAATGATGATGACCCTAAAGTGGCTCATTGAGCTTAACTATCCCAGAATATACAGTATGTTGGGATGCTCTCATCAATTTGTAATCAGAGTAAATAAGTCCTAGTTTTGATTGGTTCTTTGCTGTTTTTCACTCTTGGTCCAGATCTGGCAACCGGGGGCAGAACCACCCTCAGTGCCATCAGGTGGTCCAGATGACAGTCAGCCAATGAGATGAAATCAGGGCCAAAGAAGATTGTTTTGGTGCACACTTTAATTTGATCATGTTGACTAGTTTCTGTGATACACTGGAAGCTTCTCCAGGAAATACTCTGTCCATCACCTAGTGTCCACTGGAACTGATTCCATCACCCATCAAATGCAAGAGGACTAATTAAGAAACAAAGTCGATCCACGTAGCAAAGGGAAGGGAAAAGAGGTCAAACAAAAGAAAAGATCAAAAGGAAACCGAGAGAAATAATAATAATAATAATAATAATAATAATAATAATAATTCTGCCAGATTCTATTAATGAATGGCATCTTAGTTTTGGTTCACTGATCTGTCTCAGATGATCCGTCTCTCCAACATCTGTCTCCAATTACTCCTCTCTTCCGCTATCACATCTCTCATCGGCTTAACGGGGTCTGAGCAAAGATTTGCATACAGCACAGCGATAGGCGATTAATTTCTTTCTATTTTTTTGGGGGGGGGGGGGGGCTGGGGGGCTTTCTTCATGAAGAAACAAAGAGGACTAATGACAGCTGAGGGTAATTAAACAACAGAGAAAACAAAGGGAGGAGAGGGAGAGAAGAAGTTGTCACATTGCGTCTCGGGGGGGAACGGAGGCGACTGGTGCCACCGGAGCGAGCAGTCGGAAAGAACGCCTCGCGAGGGATTGACGCCACCTGCGTGCCGGGCTTTCATCATCTGAGATTTGGCCATGAGCGTCTTTGTGTGTTTGGCTGCTTCGAAGAATGAGATGATTGTTCGGCGATCGTGAGACGTTGACACGTGAGGCAGATTCTGACAGAGTTGTGTGAGAAGATCATCCGCAGCGAGAAACTCGCCAAGGCTCAACAGGCCGCCTAAATTCATTGAAGCAGAACAAATTGAAATATATCATATTCTGTCAATATGTATGAGCATCCATGAATTATTCTGTGGGAAACTGGTGAGAATGAAAATTCCTCGATCCGTGACAAACTTCTTTTTTTGGCCCATTGCTCATCATTTTTGTTTTAATCCTGCAGACAAACAAACAAACAAACAAACCAACCAGCAAATGAAAGGAAAACAAGACAATTGAAAAGAAAAAAAAACCCAAACAGAGGCAAAAGAAAAGCAAATAAGATCGGTTTCAAAAATAATGTTGACAGTACCTTCAGGGCTGCGAATTCTAAACCATCTCATGTAGCAGCCACATTAATAAATCACAGTGCATTAATGATTCAAAGCAGTGATTGCACATATTTTATCTATCTGCAGGATATATTCATTTCATATTATGGCTTTTGTCATGGAAACACATCTTAGCCCCTGCACTCGCCGCACACCCTGCATTTCAAGGCTAACTGGCCTGAAACAACCTTCCCCTCATGTATATTGATGCAGTAAGAGAAGGTGTCGTCTGGCTCTTCCGCACTCGTGATTGATTTGCCTGCACCTAATCTTATCTTCATTCAGATCTCCACGTATCTGCAGGGAGCCAGTGCAGTGCGGCGCAGTGCAGACTGGGCAGAATATTTGGCTGGGGAGGAGCCTGTTCATTGTAATGCCGCCTGATTTGTCAGAGGAGGCCCCGTAAAGAAAAGGCAGCACACGTGGGCTGGCATGTAAAAGAGGTGGATCCAAAAATACGGAGGTGGACGGCTCGATGTCAGTGAGTCTAAATGACGACACAATGCACGGTGATAAAAGCCTCAGAGAAGTGCTGACCACTGCCAAAGCCCAACAACTACATTGGATTCAATCAAACTGCACCACATTGCAGACGCTAATAGATTTCACTCCCTTAAAGATGCCTGATTGTCGTCCTTATGATCCCTTTTGTTGGATCAGTGTCAAAAGTAAGTGTTTCATGTAAAGTTCTTGAATCCAGCTCCGGATTCTGGAGGGAAATCTAAAAATAATAGATCATACACGGACGCATTTCTTTCTTTTTCCTAATTTCTTGTTTCTCCGTTATTGTTCAGTTGAATGATGATACCTGAGAAAAGAGGCCTTTACTCTCACGTCCACAGGTATATGACATCACTTCCTGTCCCTTTCTTAGAGGAAAGTTGCCTTTCTTGTTGATTGCATTGTTGAGACATATCCCCATATGTTTTCAGAAACCTCTTATTTCAGTTAAAGGATGGGACACTGTACAGCTTTATCCCATAGTGTTAAGATGTTTACTTTTATTCCTCAGGGGAAACTAAACATGTACTTTATATAGATGTAGATATATAGATACCACTCAGCTGCTGAAGCTTCAGTCCCTATGCATAACCAACAGATCCAAAGCTGCTCCGCTGTGCTCACGCAGCTGGTGTGGCTCAAGTCTTAGTTTTTGTTCAATCTTGAAACCACCAAACATCCAGATTTTAAAACACGACATATTCGGACAGTAAGTCTCCATCTCATATTTCTCCATTTGTCACCACTTCATCAGTGTATTCTCACTGGACCAACGACCAAAACTCAGAACCTCCCATATGAGAATGGTCT
Source organism: Chascanopsetta lugubris (assembly GCA_016785325.1). Lineage (NCBI taxonomy): Eukaryota > Metazoa > Chordata > Actinopteri > Pleuronectiformes > Bothidae > Chascanopsetta > Chascanopsetta lugubris. The sequence goes on from JAFBJT010110901.1 coordinate 8,647, forward strand.
CACATCCAGAAGTACATTTTTGGATAAGCAAAAAGATGTTTGAGTTGGAATTGGAAATCCCAACGAAGATGTTCGGTGGCCTTGATGGGATTTGTTTTCTTTCTGAGGGAGAGGAGGAGGCAGAGAGAGAGATGGAAAGAGACATGAGCCTGGAGTATTTTTTTTGTTGAGGTTTCATCTCTGGCGAGACTCTGAAGCCAAACTGTTTGAACCATGGATGAGTTAGAGAGAGAGAGAGAGAGAGACCCCTGGAAACCTGCCCATGCAGACAGGCAGCCGCTCACTGGGCCGAGGCCGGGATGCAACGCGACTATGGTCTATAGAAACTCTCTGGATGTGTATGAGCTCATCAGGAGGTCGGTCAGATCTTCTGCGGTGAACAGTCCTCAAAGTTTAACCTTCACGTGTGATCTCTTTCCTTCATGGGCGACGAAGAATGAAGTGAACGGACCCTGTTTTGTTTTCGTGTCCCTGGATTCAGACTGTCGAAGGATTCCGTCGAGTGATTTTGTTTCCAGTGAATAATCAGAAAGTAGCTTTTCTCCAAACGAGAACGCTCCTCAAATTAGGTCACGTTTCATCTTTGTTTTAAATATAGAATAAATCTCTCTCGCTCAGCCTGTCTGATCTTTTACTTCAATTAATTTGAATTGTTGACTTGACTTACACTAATTTGTCTTTCTGAGGACAAAAGTGATGCTTGTACACAATGTAGCAGCATTCCCTCAATAGTTTGCTTTGTGTTCTTCAGTGTTCTGCTCATAACCGTGCAGACAATTAATAAAAGAGAAAGATGGAGGAATAATTAGTTTCGATTTATCTATTCTCTGATGCTTGTCAAATAAATCCTGGCACATATGTCGAGGCGGCTGCTGGAAAACATCAGTGGAGTTGCAGCTTCGTTAAATGAGCTCCGTCGTCACAAAAACCTTTTAAAGCTGATAAACAGTTAGACATGCAGAAGTAAAGCGATGGAAGAGCGACAGGATGATTTTCATTTGCTCTCTCGTGAGGGAGAAGAAGGACGGGAATTTAAAGATGGAGGGTGTGATGGTGGAAAACAGGGAAGTGGAAGGAAAAGTGATGCAAACATGACTTTACATTAACGACTGAGAGGCGCTTTGGCTCTGTGTCGAGATCACGAGAGAGTGTGTGTGTTTTCATTTGAACACATTAAGAGAAGAAGTCAAAAAACACAAGCAAAATTATTAATTTGAGATTTAATGATCAAACGAATCTGCAAATAAAACCAGTGAAACTCTCTGCGGGTGTAAACAGTTGGAGTAATGACTCATCTCGGGTTCCCCATTTGTGTGATAATGTTGGTTCTATGAAAGTCTAATAGGCTGCTTGAGATGTGGTGCTGAGCTCCAACGATGAAAAGAGCCCACCAGTGAGCTCCATGAAGGGTCTGTCAGGGCTTGGTTGTTTGAGGGTTTGAAATACTTCTCTATTATTGGACGTCCCCCTCCTGTGAGGAAGGGCCTCCCATTTTTAGCCTTGATTAAAACACAAGATGTACTGCAGCTGCCCCCTGCTGAGCAGAAACGGGTAGATCAGTTACTTAAATGTTTAGATTGGATATTTCTAAGATGTACGAAAACACAAGGGTAGAAGCAATATGAATAAAAATAAAATGCACTGAGTTCTCTGTATGAATGGGGAGAGTAAACTGCAGCATCTCAAGGGAAATGAAAATAATTTTGAAAAAGTGCAAGTTTGAATAAACATATTCTGAGTCCTACACTAATGAAATACTTTTGTTTCATTAATGTTTCTGCTTATTTAAATCACTGTACAAATAAAATGAAATATACAGATGGATAGAATAGAGGCCTGTTTCATCTATAATCACGAAAAAGGTTGTGTGAGGTGGTTTGATTGTGATTACGATGCAGATGATAAGACGTAAGATGCATCTTGGATATTGATCAATACATGAATCCAAACTAAATTAAATGATTGGCTGGGAGAGCATGTGACCTGGATGGACCCGCCCACTCGTGTGACATACTACACCTCTGAAGTAGCCGGTTGCAGATGATGTATCGGACCATCAACCGAGCCGTCCTCCTGGCGCCGTCTCCTCCGCTCGCTTTCTAGGTTCAGTGCATGTTCACGTGTTGTTAGTCGCTTTCCCTGCTGGAGGTTTTCCAAGCAAGTCACAGAAACATGTGTGGGGCGGTTCTGTAATCGAAAGCGTTGAAGTGATGAATGAATGACTTATTATGCTGCTGATCTGTGCTCTGCACATGTCAGGGACCAAACAGAAGCCTGGCGTCTGCCTGTGAGATGAAACACTTGGACAGGAAAATGATGTGAGGTGAAGACCTGCAGTCTCTGTTTAACCTGGATTGCACCTTAATTGGAGTGTGGCCCAACAGCCAGGCGGCTCTGTGCGTGTGAATGTGGCCCCGTAAACAGCTGCAGAACACAGATAATGCCCCCCCTCCCCGCCGCTCCACCCACCCCACCCCCCGTCCCTGAATCCTCACCTAACTTGAGAGCTCATCCGTCTCGTTTGCCGGTGACCTTACATTTCTCCCGGCGGCAGGTCGGCGGGAGCCTTTAAATGTTTACCTCCTGTTTCCCTCGACTCCTGTGGTCCCGCGCCCGTCTGGAGTGTGAGCGTCTGTGACGGTTCTAAAGTCGTAGTAATAGTTGATGGGTTGGGAACAGACAAAAGAGAATGGCAGAACAACGAGCTGGTACATGCTCCGAGTCGTGGGCTGATAAAGAGAATAATAACGGCTCTCACTGACGCGTCGGGCACAGAAAGTTCCTGGCTGCGGGAAAGTTGTGACTGTGTCTGTGTTTAATTATCACAACCACAGGAGGAAGCCATTTTTAGACACGCGGCTCTACGACGTCACCCCTCCAATCAGGACTTGAACCTGGTCGCGTGGTACATCAAATCAAGCGCTCCCCCCGATCACCCATGCATTGTCTCGTTGTTCTTTATGAAACTCAACAGCTGCTGCGGGCGCATGTTTCCCCCCACAGCCTCCAGCAGCATTTTCATTTTGGGGGCTCGTTCCTTTTTATGTCGTTCGGATGCTATATTGGCGTTAATGTAATTATTGTCTAACTGTTAAGGCCACTTTAATCCCATTAAAGCGCCACACAGTGAAGTGGAAGGTGTTTTATTGGGAGATAGAATCATCAGGTGACACCTGGTGCTTGAGGTCCCAAAATGAGGATTTACCAGATTTGATTATAAAGGCAGAGGTGAAGAGTTTTAATCTTGTTAGACTTTGTTTTTGCATGAACATGAACAAAGATTAACATTCAAGCCAGAGGGGCTGAATCTTTTACATTTTGAAGTTTTGATTTGAGGTGCAGCAGACTCTTTCATTTTTCAGTGATTTTCTATTTCACATTATCTGGCTGTTATTTTCTTTGCCCATTCTTCTAAAATCTTACACAAATCAAAGTAAATACAATACTTTGCTTTTCCCCCTGAAACATGACAACACATTTCTTTCTCTTGCAGACTGACTGTGATACTAATGCAAGATAAAGTTTCTCCTCCACACCTACATTCACAGAACCAGATTGAAGGTTGCCGTCTCTCTCAACGTGACTGACAGCTCTTTTATAAAGCGGCGGCTTTTCAACAAGAAAAAATCCTAGATTTCTTTTTTTGTCTCTATCGTCTCTCCGGCTGCAAAGCTTCTATCAAGACATTCATAAACCACAGAGAGACAGATGTCACGACGGCTCCTCGAACCTAAAGTCAAGTCATCCTCTCCTCCTGATGACAGGCTGCAATTTATGTCCTAGAGCTCTTCTGTGTTAGTAAATAAGATTTAAGTGTACATCGGAGATTACTTGTCGTTTTCGGTATCTCCGATATGTTACATACTGTATATGCGTTGCATCTGGATGCCCCTCACCTCGCCCTTTCCTTCCGTTATTACTCAAACTTGTCAAGCTTGTCAATTCTGGGCTTCTGCGGAAAAAAAAAAAACACTGATGCAAAATGGCCGCCTCCATAGGGAGGTTCCACTGGTGAAAATATGAATGGCTCATTCCGGGGTCGGGTAATAGGTGGTTGTTCAAAAGCATTCGATTGATTATTTTAGATTTCTGTCAAGAAATGGAAATAATTCCATGTGAATGTCGTCCACTTGACCTTTAAGTTTGCCGTCTAGAAATCTTCTCTGGTATTTGTGAAAAACACATCTCCTCCCTTTTCCATCGTACAAGTAGAAGCACAATTGATATTTAGCCATCGATGGACAGCTTTGAACTCATCACAGTAACTGACTGCTCTCCGGAATGAGTCATTGCGGAGGCAGATTTTTTTACGTTTCTTATTTCGTGAAGAAAACTGTCAAACTTCCGACACTTCACATGCTCAGGGATTATGACAAGGTTCCGAGATTAGCCAAAGCTTTGATTGTGTTTCCAGTGAGTCTGACATCAGAGGTCACAGCCAACATACTGTGCATAATAACTCTATTCAGCCCTTTTTATCCAAATGTAGCGAAGAAGGGGAAAAAAAGTCTCTTTAATGTTCGATTGTTCTCGGTTGAAACAGATTTTTTACTAATTTCTCTGGTACAAAGCCTGTAATCTTTCCAATTCATAAGCAATAATGAAAAGCCATGAAATTTTTCTTCAAAGCCATAAAGTGTTCCTCCCACTCTTTTTGAGGTTGTAAAGAGCACAGTGAGCCCCAGAGTCCGCACATACACACACATGAAGGCGTGCACATACACAAAGCCCCAAAATCCACACACACACACACACACACACACACACACACACACACACACACTTCACAGGACCACAGACTGTGAAATTACCCAAAATGAGGTTTTTGTTGGTTCTCAGACAGTGGGTATCACATAGAAGTCAACTTAGGTCACCCAACACACACACACACACACACACACACACGGAGTTTTTTAATTTCATAAAGCTCCATTAAAATTAATGACACACCAAGTCTAAATTACCATTTTAAAAGATAGAGAACAGTGTGTGTGTGTGTGTGTGTGTGTGTGTGTTGGAGTGAGTTGTCAGCTCAGAGGTGTCAGAATGTCATTATGAAATCCTGTCTGTTTATTCTCCACATTTCATTTCCCTGCGAAATCCAAATTTACTGAACGATAATGAGAAGCCACGTTGGCAACATGCTCCTGAACTCCTATAAAACAAACTCATCATTCTCACTTAAAGCTACTTTGACCCTCAGTTTCTCCTCAATCATGAGCTGCAAACACAGACTTTACACCTACGTACCATGTGACCACACACACACACACACCTGCAAAACAAGGAGAGGCACATAAAAACACAGGGTACAATACCGGAGGAGCCAGAAAGCCATTAATACTTGTGTTGACTGTGAATATGGAAAGTAAAAGTGCTGAGGTGGCGAGTTCTCCATATGCAGCAGACTTTAGTGGAACAACATCACACCTCCTGGTTGTGAATTATCTGTGTGCCGGCGTGAATTAGTCCCCTCGGACCCCCTTCACTGTGCCTCCACCGTGATTCAGCTCACACACAGACATGAGCATGTGCTCCAGTTTCACAGAGACCCTGAATCAAAGGGTTGGGCTCAGCCAACATGGTTGTTAATGGTGGCGGCACAGCAAATGGCTTTGGTGGAAGTAAAGATTTGAAAGAGCTTGAGACAAGAGATAATGGAGAAAGTGATGAAGCTGATATTTAACCCCTTTTTCCTGCGTTTTCCTCCCTGGTTGAACCATGAGCTCATCCTGGGCTCATGCTGTAAATCTCACTTGGTGACAAGGAGCTGAAATGTTGCTTTGCTCCGGTTGAACACTTTTTCTTTTTCCTATTTTGAACCTGAAATCACCTTTTTATATCCAGACCGATTCTGTGAGGACTTTGAGGATTGTTTTCAATTTATTACAGTTGTTCCATATCCAATAATAAGAGTTCAATTCAACAGTGTTCAGCAACATCACAAATCTCAAGGCTAAAACACTTGCAATCTGAATCTTTCTCATATAATCTCTCCATAGCAGAGAGCAAAATGTTACACAAGAAAAAGGAATAAAACACAAATTGTTAAATTAACCTTGCTGATGGGCAGTGTTTAAGATGCAATGAAACTACTGTGGAAATTTCGCAGGTGTGGATTTGACTTTTAAGTTAAAATGGATGTCGGGTCTGGCACTGAGCTTTGTGGTGGCGACCCCTGCTGGACAGTCTTCAGTGACACCACCTAGTGTTAAAAGTATAATACAGTCAAACACAAGTTTCATGTGCGGGCCACATTCCATTCTATTTTTAGAATGTGCAGCGGGCCAATTAAAACTGGACCATGGGCCGCAGTTTGAACACCACTGACGAAGGAAATCTTGAACTGTTCATTAATGTCCATTTCCGTTTGTTTCAGGTGAAGTACGGGCGTTTCGGCTTCGTGTGGGATGCTGCCGTGCTGGAGTACGTCGCCAATAACGACGAGGACTGCTCCTTCTACACCATCAGCGGCAACGCACCAGACCGCGGATACGGTATCGCCATGCAACACGGCAGCCCCTACCGGGACATCTTCTCCCAGAGGTACCACTTGTAACAGTAAACAACACTCGGCGCCACCCTCCACTGCTCCCCGCTCGTTACGTAACCTACGTTCCACGTGCACGGTGATGGAGCCGTCACTTTAGTTCCGGGCCGTTAATCCGAGTCGTATTGTCCTTCAGTTTGTCGCTTGGTGAAATATCTTCGGCTCTGGCGAAGAGTCGTGAACTGAAACTGGATTTTATGTACGTGCGACTCCTGGAGAAGTTTCCTTTTATGACTTCTTCAAAATAAACGGCCACTTCCCATAAAGTTTGGCCCCCTCTCGCTGTGCTCGAAGAATGGGCTTTGGCCCGCCAGACGCAGCGTCAACAGCGGACTAAACTGTACATCCGTCTTCCACCGAGGGGAGAGGCAAGTGGCACTTTCACAACTTGTGTGCAGCAGGGTTGCTTAACCTCGGCATGAACCACTGGATCACACTGAGGTTAAGCAAGTGTGACAAGTCAGCCTCACAAATAAGAGGAGTTGACAGTGTAGACGTGCCCACACCGATCCCAGCTGCTTATCTTGTTGCTGTAGTCGCGCCGAGTTTCGGGGAGGGTGTTGGGTGTTGGGGGGGGGGGGGGGGGGGGGGGGGGGGGGTTACGTTGGTTCGTGATAACTTATGGAACAGGATGTCTCCATCCGTATCCCATCCATATGGACACACGTGGCTATAGGGAGCTGGGGGGGCAATTAGCCCACTCCACGCAGAGGTGATCCATCATCCCTCTCAGCTGCCGAGCTGCCGTCCGTGCTTTGTTGGTTTTGTTTGCATTCATCTTTAAATGCCACACGGTGATGTAAACCAGCTCATTACATCACAAGCTCAGTCGCAGGAGGTGAGGGGAGTCGGCCAAGGCCACGTAAAGGATTCCCCACAGAGAATCAGGTCGGGCTCGCTCGTGATCAAGCATGAGATCCGAATGTGAAATATCCTAACACCTTCATTAGGCTGCGGTCATTTATGTCATGTTAAATAGTCCGTGTGTTTGAACAGTCGTGGAGCAGAGCGCATGAGCCGGTGAGGGACAAGGCGCCTTTATTGCCGCATATCCGGTGAAGCGTCGCACTGCAGAATATTGCCTATCATGGCTGTTATTAAAATAAACAAGCAATTAATTGACAGGCCATGTTTCCAATCCCCTCCCATTATTTCAGGGGCGATGTCACACTCTCGGGAAGTACGGCTTGAAACACTTTGCTCGCGCTGGTCCCTGTGCTTCACGCAGCGACAGACAGAGAAATGATCAGGAGAGAAGAATAAATCATCAGCAAGTTTATAATTGTTTTGTTTTTCTCTGCTTTGATTTGGGGGGTTTTATTTTATTTTTCCGCATCACAAAGATTCATACGACGATGTCGCAGCGGGCGGAACTATATTAGTGGTCCGTCCCTTGACGTGTTCGTGCTTGTGCTTGATTATCTTTGGTGGGCTGCTCACAAAACCACCTGTGACTGTGTTGATGCATCTTTAAGTTAGAAGTCTGTTCACTGGTCCAGCTCCATTAGTCTCAAACAAAGTCACGATTTGCTGTTGTATATGCAGTAACTGGAGCGAACTACTAGTACTGCATTTAACCAGACCATAAATGGCTGCATTGTAGCTGTGTATTGGGGTACAATGTGGATTTAGGGGCAAGTAGTGGTGAGATGATATGTTGTAAATGAAGTCCTCACACATCACCCTTCTCTCCCACACATGCAACACAAACACTAATAGTTTGTATTCATCATAAAAACTCAACTGTTCATTGTGGGCTACTTTAAAAAAAAACATGGAGGCACAACCTGGCAACCTCGATTTAGAGCACAGCTCATTCCTGATGAAAACATTAAGGCCTCGTCCCAGAGTAATGATAGTCCCTATTCAGGATTAATTAACCCTAACCCTAATCCTATTATAGACCTATAAAAACATGAGTATGAACATCACATTCGAGCCAAATGTATCATTGGTTTGAGTTGTACCTAAGTGGAAGAGCACTGTGATTGCATGAGGTTGTGGGTTCAATTCCCTGCCTCACCATCCACTCGCAGGATAAAAGTGTCGGTTTAATGAAATTGTAGAGTCTTAAATCTTGCACACTCGAAGTTTGTCGACGGTACACTCCACACACTTGAACACTCCACTTCAGATATGAGCTTAAGAGGAATTTTAAGGCAAAAAAAAAACACATTTTCACTTTAGTCCTTCTGCAGAAAAGTTGGGAGTTATTAAATTATCCAGCAGCCCGTCTCTATCGGCAGGAATAAGTCCAGAACGCTGTGACAGCACCTTTCCAAAAATACTGAGGGGAAATCTTGTGGAAGTCGTACACAACCTTTTGATGTGCACTGATGACACAGAATCTCCAGATGCGAGGGGAGCGGCATTTCGTACCTTAACTGTATTGCGTGAATCTCGTCCACTCAGAGGTTTGAGCGGTCAGGACCAAAAGTCGCAGTAAAACCGGCCGAGCCTCAGGGAGGAGTTACATAAGCTGCCGACATCTGCTAAGCACAGACACGCAGGATTGGTCTGAGGCCTCGTCTCAGTGTGAAGCTACTGTAACCCCGGTTTCAGTGCACCCTGACAGGCATTTCTATCTTTTGTTGCAGCTGATATTTCAAGTCTTGACATAACAAGACATGACGGGCACAAATAATGACGACAGCCTCGGGCCTTCCTTTCTTTGTTTCAGAGGAACATGGTATCAGAATGTCTGTTTGGCTTTTGATTCTGGCCATCATAACATTCTGCCTCCGTGGGTTCAGATAATCCTGGATTTTTCCTTTTTATCTACCTGGTAAAACTGCTCCTGGTGTCACTTTCAAATGGGGCTTTCAGAGAGGGTGTTCCACAGGGACCATTAATAGGTCCCTGTGCCTTTCTGTCTGTCTATGTTGTGGTTTGTCTACTATGTTGACGATTTCATTGTGTGTTTGCTTGAGGTAAAGGATTTGTCTTACCTCTCTTACCTAACTAATTGCAGTAGTGCAACATACACTGCCAGCTACAGTATTGAAGCTGCATTACACTTGTTGTAGATATGCTACAACTAGTGTCCACCTGTCCAAACGTCACCACCCAGAAATGTCCTGCGGACAACAACAAATGAGAAAATGCAGATGAACGCATCTGCACACAGGGCTCATTAAAGGCGACTGAGTGGGATTCTTTTTTTTTTTGTAAAATCATGCACACTACACCTTTAAAGTCTAGATATGAATACATCTCCCGAGATTGTTTCAATATTCAATTAGTTCTCATCTCTTTTTTTCATTTAGCGTCAGCAAGCGCTCGATCTCAATTAAATGTCCTCAATGAATAAAATGTAATAACAAGAAAAGCAAGGATAAACACAACATATAAGCTTACACTCTGAAATGATAAACATCCACATCGCCAGAGATTGTGTGGTGTAATTGAAGATGGAATCTTACCAGTGTTTACAACATTTGTGTGCGTGTGTGTGTGGCTGTGTGTGTCCGTGCGTGTGTGTGCGCGCGCGTCTTGAGAGTTATTTACTATCTGCAGGTCCCTGGTGGTGATAAGAGATGAAAAGGGATGTATTTGCTTTGCAGAGACACCTAGAAAGAGAGAGGCAGCATCTTCTGCAGGAATTCACCGACTGTTACATCTTCATTGTTTTCAGCCACGCTCTGTTTTTGTGAGGAAGGTTTTTCGCCCCAGTTCAGCCGCAGCATCTCTCCATGCCCCCATTTTCTGTCTGTGTACGGGAGTGTGTTTGTTGGCACCGCCGAGCGAATAATGTGCCACTGTGTGCACATGCTCATAGGTGCTGCCATGATTGATGGAGACAGTCTGCACATTTACCAGAGTCAAAAATAAAATCCCACGCTGGTGTAAAGGATTAGTCCGCTAATTTAAACTGACAGCTCCTGACAAGTTGTTTTGAAGTGCTGAGGGGGCCAGACTGTGAAAACATAAACCCCCTTTCTCACAGGCACATATTTTGGTCTGTGTGTGTGTGTGTGTTTGTGTGTGTGTTCAGATTCATGTGAGAATAAAGATTTAATCCATAGTTTTTGGACATCCCTTGGTTTGCTACTCTCCAAGAAGAGAAACTGTGGGCCAGCAATTGTTGTATACAATTTACACGTTCATCGTAGGATCGATCGATGAGGCTGCAGATTGTGTTATTTGTATGAGGAGGAGAATTTAAATCTCAACTCGATCCGTTCCGACGCAACAAATTCAATGAAAGCCAACGATACTTGTCAGTGGGAACGAGCCCGGCAGGGGAAAATGAATTACATGCTCAGCAGCACGATACCATTCATGCTATCGCTCATAAATTGGCTACTTCTCAAATTAGGCACACAAAGTTCCATATCTACAATAACAATGATACAGATTTGATTAAGGTCCCACTACTCGTCACATGATGTCGAGCGGGACTGAGACGTATTCAGGTTGTTGATTTATTACCTGGCCGCGGGCGACTCTTCATCAGCGGCCTCTTAAAATAGAGCCAATAATCCAAAGTGTACATCTGTAGGGGCGGTTGCAGTGGACACTATATATTGCGCCTGAGGGGCCGAGTGACATACGTGACAGCCACGGTTCATTAGAGGAGTCAAGGCTGCATCACACCTCGGAGACTTGGGGCTCAGTGTGCAGTGCTGATGCACAGGCGGCAGATGTGGACTTCATATGTTGGAATGATGCGGTGGCTTTCCTCTTGTAACCTAAGGTCACGGTCATTATGGGGTCATCAGCTGCTCCGACACCATCTTAAAGGGCTTAATATCTGAAGATAGATGTGAGGGAACTGAAGGTTTGAAGTGGTTCCTTGCCGAGGCGAAGGAGATCCCGCGGCCGTTTCTTTTGTCTGCCAGTCAGATTCACTCGCAAAGGGCCTGGTTCGTGAATGGGAGGCAACAAAAAATAATGGAATGACCCCGTCAGATTCAAGTGAATTTCTTGAATCTACTGGCAAACTTATAGAATAGTCATCTAAAGCAGGGGTGTCATATGTGTTTTAGTCCAGGGGCCAAATACAGCCCATTAAAATCAGAGCACATCACCACTTCATCAACCTCTCACATCAAACCAGAGAGAGACACACACACACACACACACACACACACACACACACACTGTACTCCACCTCTTCTTCTCTCCAACTCACCTATTCCAAGCAACATGTGCTCTCCCTAGTGTCTCGCAATAGCAGGTGCAGGTCAATAAACCACCAAACAATCAATTCTAAGATAAGTTTGAATTAAAAGTTAATGTAATTTCAACATTATGAGAATTAGTCATTTGTTCTCTCTCTATTATTGCAGCACATGTTATTAAAAGAGTTGTACAAAGGGCAACGGGTACATGTACTGTACATGTATTAATCACTGTGTACAGTACAATGACTTCCCATGTCCTTTTCCCCCCTTTGATCAATATAGTCCTTTTTTAAGTTATGTTATAGTTTGGATCTGGGCATGTCTTACATGTCAGCAGCTTCCATGACAATAAAAGTGTCTGTGAATGTTCAAAATGTCTGAAATGGTGAACGTTGAGGGGATATTCTAAGAACAGTTTTTTTTTCTGTCTGTGCAAATGTGTGTTTTAGAGATAAACTAAAAATGCAACGCTTTGAAGGACACGTATAAGTGGCTTTAAAAACTGTCTTTGTGAGTCTAACTTGTAAACAGGGTGTGGAGAAGTGGGCTTGGTGTAATAGCTGGTGTTGGACAGTGAGCCCCCTGCAAACTGTCAACACATGAAAGTAGCTCTGACAGAGACGAGTCTTTTTTTAAGAGGTGTGCTGAAACGTTCCTGTTATCCACCAATAGAAAATTCCCATTACGCCCCGGACCCTAAATTATAATCAGGTCAGCTCTGTTTCAGCGAGGTAGCTCTCTGTCACTCACACGTTTTGACTCTGTGTGGTTGTCATGGCAACAAAACCGCAGAGAACAGCTCAAATCCCCTGTAGACAGTGTAGATGTCAAAGTTCTGTGGTTTCTGAATTTCCATTGACCTTTTTCATTTGTTTGCTTCTGAGCAGAATTTACACAAAAATAACTGAATGGATTTCCAGGAATCTTCAGGGAAGTGTGTGACATGTGTTAGCGAGGAACAATTCTGAAATATTTCCCACTGAATATAAAATCATGAGATGAGATATTCTCACAGATTTCCCGGGGATGTAATTACGGGTCCCGATGAGTCATGTCACTGTTCTCACCTATATACTCGGTATAGATTCTTCAAACACTGAGGTGTTTTTCACATTATATTTCCTATAAGACAGCGAGGAAAATAGCAAAAATCTGCGAGTTATTGTGAAAAAATCTCGTCTTACTGAGAGAGTTTCACTTTATTCAAATTCCTCAGAGAAAAAAAGTCTTTTCACTTCCTCTGTATTGACTTGAATAGCACTATTGACTTTCTGATCCCTCCCACTCAGATCCCAGGAGGCAGAGTGAAGCAGACAGACATTTCTAATCACTTTTTGTAACTGGCTCAACACTTAAACTCACGTTGACATCAATCTTATAGTTTGAGTGACATCCATTTTTGAAATTAAAGGTACAGTGTGAAGATTTTTGTGACATCTGATGGTGATGATGCATGTTGCATCTGTTGCCATTTGGAATGGGGTTAGCCTCCTTCTCACCTGTTTTGTTGATACGGGTCCTGATGACAACAAATTGATTTATTGCCAAGTGTCAATTTAATCTCTCTCTCTCTCTCTCTCTCTCTCTCTCTCTCTCTCTCTCTCTCTCTCTCCCTCCCCATGCACTCTTCATCTCTCTCTCTCTCTCTCTCTCTCTCTCTCTCTCTCTCCCTCCCCATCTCCCTCTCTCCCTCCCCATCTCTCTCCATATATTAATGATGGTTAATGACTGTGTGGCTTGTGCGTGTTGTTTATCATAGTTCAGCCCGATAATCTCTTCCACTGCACCCACACACTGCGGTTTAATGAGGCTTAATTGAAAACTTTGTTGACAAAGTGTACGACATTGGGCCCTGCAAGTGCTAATTAGAATAATGATTTGCAAACTTTACATGAGGGAGCAAAGACTCGTGGGTAAATAACCCCTCGTACGGGGTTCGGCTGCAGTTGCCACGGTGTTGACCGAGAGGGCAACATGGCGGCCTGTGCCCGACGGCGCCAGGAACACTCACCGCCGCTCATTTCTCCGTGCTCCCTGCTGTGTTCGCCTCCCGCGCTGACCTCTGCTCTCTGACATCTTTCTTTTCGGCCTCACACACAACAAACGCTTTGACCCGGACAAGAGTTATACAATCCAAGTTTCACTCGACCTCACCGTGCCAGATGGAGCGTGGAATACATCCTTGTTTTCTGCATCTCTAGACTGTGTCTTAATTTGTCCGGTGAAGAAAAAAGGCAGTCTCATGTCAACAATTATGAGCTGCGTGTTTGTCAGAGGGACGTGGGCTGACTCGCAAAGTTCACATGCCGCTGGGATTGTTTGTGGTTTTGCGGTCGTCGGTGTGGGTTAACGGGGCATGAACCTATCTTCTTTAATCGTTTGTTAAGTCGGAAAGACAGTGACAGCTCTCTGTAATTGAAATGGCTAAAGGAGCAGTGTGTAGGTTGTAGTGATACTGAATACTGACGTTGCATGTTACAGCCAAATACCTCCTCACATTTCTCCTGCAAACATGTTGCAGAACCAGTGGTAGTCCTCAGTTATCAGTATGACTCGAAAGCATGTTAAGTTTGTCCATTCTGGGCTACCGCACAGCCTGTATATTCATGTGGACATAGCGTCCGCGTCGTCACTCATAGGTTTCTGCAGAGAGCTTATGAAGCTTGTCGTGGGCGATTCACTCATCCCCGTTTTGCCGATGCCTAACTCCTCCTACTTCCTGGATTATCCCAAAACGGCCAAAGAGGCGGGGCACAGGTAGAGCAGGGGTGGGCCCACGGTGCAGTCACAGCATCCACAGAACGTGACAGGTCAGCCCAGGTGTCACTCAAGAGGCCACGCCCTTAACTATGCACAATTTCAGATTGACTGATTGAGATTAAAACCATGGGAGTCTATGGGGGATTGGCTGGCTTTTGGAGTCAGCCTCAAGTGGCGACCCTGTGAACTGCACGTTTTTTCACTCCCTTATCGGACTCATTCCCTCACTCCCACAAATATCAAGGGCGAACTCTGTTATTGGCCTCCTCCGAAGAACCAACCAAAGCTTCCCATTCGTACCAAAACAACAACTACTATTGCTTTACCCGTTCGAACCACTTTACCACTTGTGCGACCTGCACATTGACGGGAGTCTTTGTGAGGAGCAGAGACACTCGGCCTCATCGACCCTGCGAGTGAAGGGCACCTGCTCCTGATTACCCTCCCTCTATATTACAATTAAAAGAAGCTGACAGCGCTGCAGACTGAACCACAGCTCCACATCAATACGTCTGCGCCTGAAGAGTCTGCTCATTCAGCCTCAGACTCCCCCTCGCCTCTCGGCCTCGGACAGAAACAGTGTCCCAGCAGTGGCGGAAGCAAGTTTCTCTGTTGTCATTGCTTGATGAATCTCATTTTAGTGGCTCAGATAACCAATGACCTGTCCTGCTGTTAATGTGCCACCTCCATTAATGATCGATTTGCGTAAATTCAAAAGCAGGGCACAGATTAAAGGAGGTGTGTCTATACTTGTGCTGTCCTTGACCCATCGGTTTACACCTCCAACATGCTGCCTCTCTCTCCATGAACGCATCGCACATCTACCTATGTAAATGGTCCGTGCTGATAAAGCGCTTCATCAGGTCCTGAAGGCCTGATATCAGTCATGAATGCATGGGACAATGGGAGGTTCAGTATCTTGTCCGAGTACAAGGAAACCAGAATCAGCTCCTTACACCGCTCATCCCCCGCTGCCCCAAAATGTAAATACACCGATTCTCTTCCTGTCTCTGTGAATGCAATGCTGAGGTCGAGCTATGGTTACACACTGTAACAGTATGTAACCATAGGTTACTGCCGTCCTTGTCCCAGTGTACAACCATGGGAGGAAATCAATGTAGTGACCTAAGCACGTCAGATTCCGTTACCATAGATGGCGCAATGCCCCCTTTCAGCTTATTGGGGGATGTTTTCCAGTTGACCTCTTATGTCCCAGACCAAACAGTCAACTAGCGCGTTAGCCGTGGTTAGCGAGGAACACACTGGAATCATGCTAATGGGTTAAGACGACAGCGCTGCACGATGCAAATGTGCTATAGATACTGTCACGCAGACAAACATCCCCATGTGCTCCATGTTGCAGCATTTGTTTCTAGTCAACTTGAGAGTCAGAGAGGAAACTGTGGAGCACGCACGAAGGGCCTGAGCCATTTTGTGCCCGATCCACTGTACTGTGGTTGTGTCGGTGTCGGACTAACACTTTAACATGTATTTTAAAAGTCCAGCTTTGGTTGCAAAAGTAGTGATTGAGTCCACATGTTGCCACTTGGCCAATTTATCCAATTTTTGATTCTGAAGAAATACCGTTGAAGAGTGTCAGACATCTTATGAATTTCAAGTGTATGTCTCCTTTGAAAGAGAAGCGTCTACGCATGCTTTCACCTTGAAACTCCTGCTATGTCACTGTACTGTTTCAGTTCACGGCTAACCTTTCAAAGTGTATTAGAACCTCATTGAAACCACAGTGTTTTCTATAAATAGGCCTATATCTGTATTTTCCGACTCTTATGATGAGAAAATTATTCTGCGTCATGTTTTCCCGTGAGGTGAACACCAGCGCGTCAGACACAGACCGCAGATGTTCCCCGGCTTGTGCGAGTTCAGTCACCGAGGTGTCAGCCCGGCCTTGTTCTCATTTAAGGATCTGACAGGCGACGGTCGTCTTAAGAGCAATAGACTCATTCTCGCCTCACGCTGCATCTCCTCTCCCCTCCTCTCCACACTCTCCGCTCATTTCATTCTACTTTTCTTTTGTTAAATCTTCATCCAGCGTTTCCGCCACTTGGTTCACCTGCGCTCTCCTCTCCTCCATTGTGTGATTTTTTTCGTCACACATCCATCCAAACTACAAGCTGTTTTTGCTCCCTACCCATTTTCTCACTCAATCTTCTGCCCCCCCCCCTCATACCTCATATCCCCAGACTCCCTCACATCTTTCCGCCCACTGTCTTCAACATCTCTCTCACCTCGCTGCAACTTCCCCATTTCACTGTATCCATCTCAAGAACCCCCAACTCTCTGCAGAGGTGACAAGAGAAGAATATTTGTATAAAAGATCAAGGCCTCAGTCTTACACCTGCTGCCAAGTGTACGTGTCTCAAGTGTCAGGTCTAGTTTCAGACTTACACAGTTGTAATGTTCCCATCCAGCCCCTGGTCTTGAATTGAGGTGAGGTCAAGTGCATTACTGTCACGAGATGAATTCAATGCAACTTCACTTTTCGGCAAACCAACCGAACTCATCGGTGCAGTGCCTCACTGTTCTACTCTGTCGTACTCTCTCCACAGGCAGCGGCACAAGCCAAAGGCACATCATTATACATTCCCCCACTGGTTCCTTTGTTTATATGTCAGCCCGTGGTCACATGTTCATGTGAAGTACTCGTACCTGAGGTCATAGTGTCATGGAAAAACACATCTGTGTGCAGGTATCTCTGGTAGTGCAGCAGCTGTCAGGGGCGTAATAGCTTAGAAATGACGTCTGTGGCAAACCAACCAGCAAAATACACAACATAGACGTCAACACAGATTCCACCATAGCGCTACGAGCAGGTCAGTCCCTCGGTGTCTGTGGCTGAATCCAATGTCCAAAAAAGTGGAATTAAATGATCAAATTATCCAAATTTCCTGGCAGCCTTTTTTCACCTGTCGTCTGCCCAAGCAGCAACCTCCGGTGCGGACGAATGAGACCAATAGTGGAAGAACTTGCAGTTCACTGTGTTGCCACTTGAGGCAACTCATTCCTCATAGACTCAATCCCTGATTTTTTCCTATCTTGCTGACTTGAAATTGTGCATAATTAGGGGCGTGGCCTCTTGAGTGCCACCTGGGTCGACCCTGCACAGTCTGCGGATGCTCCGTCGACACGATGGGCCCACCCCAGCTCTTCCTGTGCTCCGCCTCTTTTAGATGAACCAGGAAGTAGGAGGAGTTAGGCATTGGACGCTACACATCCCTCTTTCTATACTGTCTATACGTTTGACCCAGTTGACAACAGCTACTTTTGAAAATCTGGCGAATCAATCTGGTGACAAATCGCACCGATTCCAAATGTAAGGCGGACGATGGAACGGTTCACGAGATAAACATTCAACACCCAGGCAAATGTTGCATATTCAATCCAGAATACACCCATGACTATTCAATGTAAATCATTTGTATTCTGCTGTTCAGCACGCAGGAGAGCATTTGTACTGTTCCTAAATGCACTTTCGATGTTTAAGAAATAATGCCCCAACCAAGCCGCAGTGATACTCCTCTGCTCTGAGATGACTTGCTCTGCCTCGACACAGTTAAAAGGCCGATGTAGGCTGCTTTAAAATTCGCTGAACTCCTTCACATTATGCTTGATCATCTAACCCAAACTCCTCTGCATTTGAACTGGTTACAACCGCAGTAAAGCCTGCTACTGGGGCCTGAACAGCACGGGACATAACCTGCCTTTTATGGGCATCTTACGGATCAGCTGGGGAGAGAGAGACTGCAGAATCAACACAATACATGGAGTTAAAGAGCATTTAAAGAGGCAACAAGTGAGCGTTTTATCGTTCCATATGCAGAGAGCGGCCGTGATGTATCTGGAGGAGGTTGATAGCTGAGTTGATCAATAGCAATGACTTGGTGATCAGTTTGCCAGGTGCTGAGATAACAGGCTCTCAAAAGTCACTTGGCAGTCTGTTGAAATACTCGCACCATCTATTTGAGTTGGAACGACTCTCCCCATGCCCCAGAGGAGGTGCAGCCACGCCGTGTGAAACCTCTTAACGCTCCCTTTTCACTCCAGTCGGGAAAAATCACTTACATCATCGGGGGCTGCTCATTAGAACTCTCTATGACTCCGTGTTGGTGACAAATTAAGTGAAATGGCCTCGAAGAGCCCGTGTTTGAGGTGATTCATATTTAAACTGGACTCTTTAATGAGGACATACACACGCTTGATTAAGTCCAACATCGGGAAATAAGTCCTAAGTGTAAAAAACAACAACAACCTTGTACTGCTGTAACATCCATCTCCTTAACTCCAGTGATTTAACACGCTTTTGTTAAAACCGTGTTTGTGCACGTCTGCACTTGCGAAGACACACATTAACATTATGCACCCCCCCCCCTCTGCCCCCACACCCGCAGTCACTGTGCGCCTCTTTGTTTCAGCTTGAAATCAACTAATAATGTGTGATCATCCCACCATCAAGGCTGCTGCCAAAGAGTTGCCATGGCAACATCAAGTCCATGCAGTAGCAGCCACTGCGGAGAAAATGGGGAGGCTGAGACAGAGCGTGCATGCTGTCACACACACACACACACACACACACACACACGGAGACGTGCAGCAGTTACCCTCCCCAACAAACTAGCAGCCCTTGCTCATTTGCTTTAACAGCCAGTGGGAGTGTTAAAGTCATTATAGAGCTCCCCAGTCAAAGTCAACGATCTTAAAGCAAGGTGATAACTCATTACACTCGCACTGTGTTAATGCATCTCATAGCACTCCAGCTGTTTCATAGAAGCAGGAGATGCACGTACATACAGGCCTTATTGTGAGACTGGCACAAAGAGAAACACACACACACACACACACACACACACATAGGAATATTGAATATGCACAGACGGGACAGCTGTTTGACTCAGAAAGCCCATAAGAGAGACACAGACACTCAGACTGACCCTTGTTGTGTTATGAAATTCCATCTGAGCACCCTCCCCTCTTGCATGCAGCCGACAGTGACGCTGAAACCCTCTTTCACACTGTATTGTATCTTTTAGTTGACAGTAACGCATTTGATATTCGCCTGCTGCTGCTTTAGGATTATAATAATGTGTTATAATCCCACACATCCTATCTGGAGAACTGTTCATCATCACACACATGGAGCATCGGTAATATCTCAGGGCTATCACACATTCTGTCTGTCTACATGCATGGAATGAGTGATGAGTATTCACCTGCAACATGCAGCTTTACCACTAGATATCTTCAAATCCTGCATACTGTACCTTTAAGGTTGCAATGCTTTGCTGAATCCTCAGACATCCAGGCATCACTCGAGAGGCCACGCCCTCGTGTCAATAGAATAACAATAATTGTGTTAGAAAGAGAAATCACCGAAAGTGTGCTTTGTACCAGGCTTTAAACATGTTTACTTCACCTCTGTAGTCAACATGGCAGTCTATGGGGATTGACTCACTTTTGAAGTCAGCCTCAAGTGGCCACCCTGTGAAGTGCAATTTTTTTCCACTTCCATATTGACCCCCCCCCCCCCCCCCCCCCCCCCCCCCCCCCCCCCCCCCCCCCCGCCCCCCCCCCCCCTCTGACAGCCCCAGAGCTTCGCTGGACTTTGAAATAAACAGATAAACCCCAATATAGATAAACAACTCTGTGCGCGGCCTGGACTTCGGTTGGTTCTGGTTCCCTGGACCGGGTCCTTACCTCGCTGCGCCCAGCGCCATCATCATCATCATCATCATCACCGGCGCATTCCAAGCAGGCGTGTTCAAAAAACGCTCACTTCTGCTCGGTCAAGCCCGATGGTTCGGTGCTATGGACAAACTCACAATGCAGTGATGTAACGTAGGTAATGGCGCTGGGTTGAGGTCTCGACACCCAGTCGTGTAAAACACTCGGCAGTCAGTGCCCGACTACCCAGGCTCTTCCGCCCCGCTAAGTTTCCAGTCGATCAGATAAGAGGGTGTCGGGAAAATCGAAGGACAGGCGAGGTAGTCGGACGGAGATTACTGGATTTGTTAGCAGGATTTAGTAACTCCAGAATTATACGGAGCGAGACACGGCGGTAACACCTGCGCTGTGTATCCTCACACTGCAGGGAAGCACAGACTCATCGTGATTACATTGATCTATTCTCTGATAGTTAAAGCGGCACCGCTCGGAATGATGAGGCCTGGAGGGGGGAAACGGCTCTGGCAGGACGCAGTAAAACCAAAGTAAGAAACACAACAAAGTGCACAGTTGCCTTCTCTACTCACTCAGACTGAAATGAAAGGTGCAGTGTGTAGGATTTGGTGACATCTAGGGGTGAGGTTGCATGTTGTATCCATCACCTCACCCTCACCCTTCTGAGCATGCAGGAGAAACAAGGCTAGACTTCTGTTGTCATTAAACCTCAGAAGATGTAAAAACATGGCGGCCCCCACAGAAAGGACGCCCCCCCCTCCCCCCACAGGCTCAATTTAGGGTCATTGATTAAAAGTAGTCACCTCATAGGTGATTATAAATTCATGAAAATGTTAGTATGTGATTGTTCTGTAATATTTTTAGAAGTGACGAAAATGAACCAAATCTTACACACTGCACCTGTAACTTCTGGTGGTGGATACCGCCGCTGCTGCTGCTGCTGCCGCCGCCGCTGCTGCTGCTGCCACTGCTGCTGCTGCTGCTGCTGCAGGGGAAACAAATGAGTTGTCAGATGACTTCTCCTGTGCTTTATCATGAACTCCATCAAACTCTGTGTAATGTGGTGAATCTTTCATGAACACAAAAAGGCCATGGCACGCACACACACACACACACACACATGCATACACACTCAAACACACTTTAATTAGCTGCTCCTAGCTCTCATTATGGCACTTTGTCATTGTTGGGCTATGTTTTGAACGCATGTGTGTGTGTACAGGCCCTCACTAATATCAGTATTTGGTGTGTGTTTTGCTCACAAGTGTGGACAAGCCAGTTTGTGTGTGTGTTGTGTGTGTTTTGTCAAGGGAAGACATGTTTCTCTCTCTCTCTCTCTTTCCTGCTTTCAGTTAGACAGCATCAGCCAAATTAGAGACGTAGACAGATGGTTGTACTGTGGGAAACCTTTGACTCAACCCATGTTTTTGTCAGGCAGCGAACGGTAGCCTTTCATCCTGCCTGTCAGCCACAGGATAGAGATAAATGAAGCACAGTGGTAACTGCCTGTGTGTGTGTGTGTGTGTGTGTGTGTGTGTGTTCGAGACAAACCATCGCCATGCTCACCTGCGGTTACCTACAGAGACAGCAGCTCCCCGAGCAAACGCAGAAATATTCGAGTCTCGTCGATAACTGATGATACACATGTGGAATGAATGATTACAGGTTCAAAGGGATGGTTTTCAAAACAAAAAGCAGAATCTCTCCCGTGTGGAAAGTGGAGGGCTCGTGCAGTTCCTCTGCCAACGTGCAGTTATATTTACCGGAGCCAGGTTTTATCCTTGGATTTGAACCAAATTGCAAAACATATATATATATAAATATATTGGTCCACATCCAATAATAATTATCTGAGAAAGCAACTCAAATGTTGAAAAATGACCTATTGCACAGCTTCGGAGACAAAAAACAAAAGTTATAAAATGTCATGCAGCAGCTGTGGATCCGGGGTTAGAGGAACTGTCCTCTGACCAGAGGGTCGGTGGTTCAATTCCCGCATACTGAACCCCATGTTGTCCCATAGATAAAAAGTGCTGTAAATAGATGCACAGTGTATGTGTGTCAGTGTGTGAGTGTGTGTGAGCGTTTGTCCTGAATCACATATCTGTTCCTGCCTCCATACAAATGTTTCCAGCTCTAAAAGTATCTCTGATGAAAGTGTCTTTTTTAAATGCTTTTTGATCAAATGCGAGAGTTTATCTTGTGTTTAGTTTTTATTCCTTTTTATTATCCAAGAAAAATGCCTCCATGCGAACTTTGATCTTCAGATTTTAATATTATTATTTAAATCATCAGGGATTTTAGAAATAAGATGTCTCACAGTTAAATCCCGGTGACATCCCTTTATCTCACTTTTTTTTTTTTAAAGAAAAGAAATAGTAATTACCTTTTCCAATATTGATATTTTTCCCTTAAATGTCAGCAGGAGAAATCTTCTGTGTGGCAAGTCTGTCATGATTCAGCTCACTCAAGTCTCACACATTTCATGCATTTCAGCCATTTCACATTTACACGTGTAAAAACAGTGGAACACCCACCAAGTTGTTCGTTACTTAGAACTCCTCTTAAAGTTCCTCTCACAGCTGTGGTTTTACTCCCTGTATCCCCTGTATCCCATTTTCCATGCTCAGAATGTGAAATGTTTTGCTTTGTACACATGAGGTTCTGGGTTGAAATCCCATCCTCACCACCTACCCCATGATGTGCTTTGCTTTGCAAAATCCCCAAGAAATGATTCTTTTACCTTTTGTTATCTCACAAATTCATGATCAGATTCACCAAACGCTGGAGTGTCGATTTGTGCAGGTCAGCGGCTCCGCCCCCAACTGGTGTCATCTCACTCTCAACTTCTGATCAAACTTCTGAGCCCAGTTATTTCCACTCCTCAAGTGCCCCTCGCACAGCTGTGCCCCTCCACTCCTCAAGTGCCCCCCCCCCCCCCCCCCCCCCCCCCCCCCCCCCCCCTCAGTGGGTGTCCCCCCCCCCCCCCCCCGTGAGGCCGAGATGACAGACGGCCACTCCAAAAATAAAGCCTCGCTCTGCTTGTGACAGACATGAAAAGACATCAGCTCAGACAGGAAGTTGGCTGGATTCCAGCTGAGGAATGATGAAATATTTGGAGAACACGTCGCGCCGTCCTCTCTGATAGGTGGGATTGCTCCTATTCCATCTCATTAGCCTGCGCGTAATCCATCTTCCTCCCAGACTGCGCGCGCGCCATCGTACGTGTGTGGAGGCATCTGTCGTGGTGGCGACGGACACAAAGGTCAGCGTTAAAGGCACCTTAAAGGTGCGGTGTGTACGATTTTCGTTTGTCGCCTCTTTTTGTTGGACTAGATTTACAAAACAATTATATACGTGTGCGTAATCACCCCAATGTATGACTGGCTTTGACATTCCCCTAAAATGAGCCCTTTAATGTATATTTACATCAGGAGCGGGGTCCTCTCTATGGCGGCCGCCATGTTTCTTACATTCGCCCAGAGTGGACGTACCTAACATATTTTGAGCTTTGATGACACCCGAGGGCGACCATCGCTTCTCCTGCATGGCTGAATGGGAAGGGTGAGGCGATGGATACAAGACGCGACCGACACACTCTACCATGCTTTGTCCGTGACGCTCGTCGGGACGCCGCTTAAACCCGGGGATCGGACGGGAACGCCGCTCGGATGCGAGCCACTCGGGGGAAGCGCCGGAACTGCCGCGTGCTGTCGCTCCCTCAGCAATCAACTCAGCTCCGGAGCCGAGAGGGTGCAACGAGTGGCCGAGCGCGAATCGGTGTGTCGGAGGCTGACGTCCGAGTTTCCACGCAAATTCAAGCCGAGGTTTGATGTTGGCGCGGCGACGGACTGACTGATGTTCCTCATATGCATGCAGGGTAATAAGTGGAACCCCAGCCGCCGCCGCCGCCGCCGCCTCCACGGATCGCAGCGATCAATCGGCGGAGATCAGATAGGTTTCGTTTGTTTTCAGCCGATCATCTGCAGCCAGTCTTATCTGTGACCTCGGAGCTTATCTCCGTCCATCTGAGCCAAGCAGAAGTCGCACACTGGAGTCTGCGGCCGGGCGACACCGTCTCTCATTAGGACCACCGTTGCTGGGTTTACTTTCCAAATGAGGTTTTTCTCT
Source organism: Chascanopsetta lugubris (assembly GCA_016785325.1). Lineage (NCBI taxonomy): Eukaryota > Metazoa > Chordata > Actinopteri > Pleuronectiformes > Bothidae > Chascanopsetta > Chascanopsetta lugubris. The sequence goes on from JAFBJT010110901.1 coordinate 32,905, forward strand.
CCATTGTCTTTTCCTCTGGCTCTTGTCCTTTCTCCGTCCTTCCCCCCGTCCTCTCCTCGTCTCACCTCCTCCTCCCTTTTCCCTCCCCTCCTCAGTCAACGTCTCACTTCCTCCCACTCTCCTCCTCTCTCCTCCTTTCCTCTCCTCCTCTCTGCCCCAGCCGCCGCCGCCGCCGCCGCCTCCACGGATCGCAGCGATCAATCGGCGGTGATCAGATAGGTTTCGTTTGTTTTCAGCCGATCATCTGCAGCCAGTCTTATCTGTGACCTCGGAGCTTATCTCCGTCCATCTGAGCCAAGCAGAAGTCGCACACTGGAGTCTGCGGCCGGGCGACACCGTCTCTCATTAGGACCACCGTTGCTGGGTTTACTTTCCAAATGAGGTTTTTCTCTCCATTGTCTCTTCCTCTGGCTCTTGTCCTTTCTCCGTCCTTCCCCCCGTCCTCTCCTCGTCTCACCTCCTCCTCCCTTTTCCCTCCCCTCCTCAGTCAACGTCTCACTTCCTCCCACTCTCCTCCTCTCTCCTCGTTTCCTCGCCTCGTCTCTGCCACCGTCTCCTCTCCTTCCGTAGTCTTTTCTCTCCTCTCCTCTCCTTCTGCCCCTCCCTCCCTTGTCTCACCCCCTCTTCTCCTCTCCTCGCCTTCCCTCTTACTCCCCATCCTCCATTTTCTCCTGTCTTGACTCCTTTCAACATCTCACTTCCTCCTCTCCTCCTCTTCTCCTCTTGTTTCCACTCTTCTAGTTTCCTTGCCTCTATCTCCTCTCCTCCCCTCTCCTCCTCTCCTCCCCCCCCCCCCCCCCCCCCCCCCCCCCCCCCCCCCCCCCCCCCCCCCCCCCCCCCNNNGTCCCCCCTCCCCTCCTCCCCTCCTCTCCCCTCCCCTCCCCTCCCCTCCCCTCCTGCAGATTGATAAGAGAAGCTCCCTAAATGAGAGCGACGTGGTAACGGAGCATCAAGCGGAGCCTGTTCGGCTGATTTACATTGAAATGAATCCTGTTGTTTGTTTGGCTTTTTTTTATTCCTCGGCTATTGTGGATGAAATTAATTATGTAAACTGTCTGCGGGGCTCATTTGCATTTCCTGATTGATTTCGCCGTATTTTCCGTATTCTGCGCGATGAAAAGGGAGAGATGGGCACCGTCATGCTCGTCAGCATATTGTCGGCGCAGTGACAGGAGGAGGCGCCGCGCCCCCAGGAAGAGGAGCTCCGTCGCGGACATCTGTCCCCGTGCACACATGACCGAACTTTGTGGCGGAGATCCATGCAATCGAGGTTTTCGGTTTTGGCACATGGCGCGAGTGTGCATCTGCCCTCTGTTGGTGTGGAGTCAGCGAGGTGGCTGGGTTCATGTCTGCGCTGTGCGTCCTCTCTGTGTTAGTATGGACGCAGAGGGGCACACGGCACACACACATTCCCAGACGCCGCCTTTCCCCCGGCCCCTCTCCCTCATCGACGGCCCGCTCGCGCTGAAACGACTGTACGCTCTCTCGCCTGCGCGTGTCTGCTGCTCTCCTCCAGAGCCAAACCTAACAGACCAAGTCACATACTAAGCCGAGGGCGAGCGGAGGGAGCCCATCAACCTTTGAGCCGCATCCCCTCTGAAGCCATCAATCGTGTCGCCGAAGCTATAGGGCTGCATAATGACATTGTGGTGCTGCACTGGCTCCGTGCTGCAAAACATATTAATGTTAGCCGTAATGAGTGTGACTGGCTGATGTGGTCCTCACAGGATATGAGGGGCGGCGGTGGGGTGGGGGAGTAGGGGGGTAGGGGGGGAGTTTAACTGGCAAACACTGCCCTCAAATGGCGGGAGAGGTGTAACTGCAGCTGCAGTTGAGGCTGCAGTGAAGATGGATGGTGGCGTTAGGTTTTGTGTGTCTCTCCACTGGACACCTCTGTCTTTTGTGTGTTTATTCGTGTGTTTTTCTGCCATGTTTACTTCCACGTGCATCTGCTGAGCTCTTTCAATTCTGAGGAAATGTGAAGTGACAAAGGTTTTTCGATGCATGAAACGTGGGGTTTTAACTGTCTTGTGCAGGATGACGTGTCTTGCGGGCTCCGTGCTCACACGCCTCCGTCTCTCCCGTCTCCTTCCTAGAATCTTGGAGCTGCAGCAGAACGGAGACATGGACATACTGAAGCTCAAGTGGTGGCCCAAGGACAGCCCGTGCGACCTGTACAGCTCGGTGCAGTCGCGACAGCACGGCAACGCCTTGGACATCCACAGCTTCGCCGGCGTCTTCTGTGTGCTGGCGGCCGGCGTGGTGCTCTCCTGCCTCATCGCCATGGTGGAGAGCTGGTGGTCACGCAGGAAGGGATCCAGGGTCCCCTCCAAGGAGGTACGGGTTTGGATGAAGGGCTTGGAGGCAGGAATGGTGGCACAAAGGAGAGAGCGGTGGGAGGGGGGGCGGGGGGAGGGGTGCGCCTGTGCGATAGAAGCGATGTAATAGGTGGAAAGAGGAAAGAGGATGGATCAAGGGAAGAGGGGAAATAATGTTAGATTGGACAGATGGTGATGGGATGGATGGTGGGCTAAGATTTGGGCTGAGCTCAGGCGCAGGGAGAGGGATGTAATACAAAGTCTAGACTTTGTGGCCACGGGCGCCGTGCTGTAAAAAGAAAAAGGGGGGGGGGAAATACAGCGATTCCTCAAAGTCAGGGCGAATAGACATACGAGGAGAGGAGTGGCGGTGAAGGAGTTGTGACTCTGCCGCCGTCTTTGGTCTCACTGTCACGCTGCTTCAACCGAATCTCCTCACAAGCGACTTGGGCGAGGTGAACCTGAGAGCTCAGTATTTGTTTGTATGCACACTCTGACAAAACGAAGCCGGAGATGTCGTTCTCACTTTCCACTCCTCGGTGTTTCGCACCGTCACACGTGCAGAGGAAGTAGAAGACGTCCTTTGAGGACTCGTTCATTTCCCGTTTCTCGCCCGTAATCGCATCCTAGCCGGGCTGTCGGCTTTCCAGGCATCCCCGTCGTGTTATTAATGCCGACTGTTTTGACTCATTACAGTCACCATCAAATCATCGAAATGATTAAGCAAAGAGACATGCACTGCCAAAATCAAAATGAATGCCAGTGTAAACTGAATTAAGCAGCCAATTTAGCCTAATTCAATTGAAGAGGCTTTTCGCTGGTGTTTTCCTCGTCCTCATTAGTTTATCTCAAGCATCTGACAATCCCACTGATACCCAGTCCGATTACATGGGATGGAATCTTAGATGGCTACACAACCACAGCACGCACACACTCTCACACCAGTACAACACACGCACGCACGCACACACACACACACACACACACACAGAGCGAGGTTATGTAATGGTTTATTATGGAGGTGTTGCTGCAGCTGCCCGTCCAGTCTGGTCCATTAGTAGCAGCAGACAGTTTAGAATACGTTTTGCCATCTCTGCAGGACTTTGACCCGGATTCAGCGTCCAGATGATGAAATTCTCTCTCACACATGAACCCTCGTCAAAAGTCGATTCCCCAAACTCAGCAATTTATTCCACCTCTGCATCCAGGCACAGTTTTAAAATGCAGTTTACGCCTGGAGGCAGTGGAGTCCTGACAGGATGACATCATTTTGTAGGTCAGTTCTCAATGCGCTGGTTTCTCAAAAACACCACTAGAATATAGAATTTTAGATGATTGCTAAGAAAAATCAGCTTTGAATCTACGTCATGTCTACGATACACACAGATACACAGTAAGCCTAATCGCTATGCTGATATATTGTCTCTATAATATGATCAAATCTCTACGGCGACTTTGCCGTAACCTCAGTCTGGATCATTCAACATCATCAATCTGCATCTCTTCCTTAAAAGCCGGTGAATATTCTCTCCCCCGGCGCCGCGGTGAATTCAGTAACCTGCTAACGCAGGCGCGCTGCAGAACCCCAGAACCTTCTGTTGTGTTTTATTAATGATGTTTAGATAGTGTTCATTAATTTAAAACAGGCCCGCATGTGTCAGTGTCAACAGGGTAATCATCGACCGCTTATGGCTCTGAAAAGTTAATGTTTTGGAGGAGAGTGGACGCTGGCATCCTTAGAAGCAGAATAAAGAAGCAGCCCGAGGGCTGGTTCAGAGAGGCTGCAGCGTTCCTCGACTGAGATGAACTGAATTAAACGAGTATATTAATAACGCCAGCCTCCTCTAAATACAGTGGCATCTGTAGACGTGGCAAATTAGCAGCGGCGCACTGTGAAATAAGGAATTACGTGTGACGTGCATCGCCTCAGCTGGGGGGAGGAAGGGAGGGGGGGTGGGGGGGTATAAGACATTACGGTGACTCTGTGCTCCCATAATCGCCCCCATAGAGTAAGAAATGTATCCTCTGCAGATAAAAGCATGTCAAGTTGCTTTTCCAATAACCCATGATGATGATGATGATGATGATGATGACGGAAGCTCAGCACAACATAACAGAGTGATATCACTAGAGCAACCTCTCAATGTCAGGAGCTTCTTCTATCCACAAAGGGATTCGACAGGGATTTGAATCCGATTTTGATTCAATTTCCAACCTCGATTCTCTTCATCACATTCCATGCATGTTTTCTAGCACAGAGAGAGAGGGGGGAGGGAGAGAGAGAGAGAGAGAGTGCATGACCCAAATCTAAACTATGGCGAGCGGTAGATAAACAACATACCAGCGCTGAACTGAGAGTATGCCCGAATCTTTTATTTTTGTATTTTTTTTGTATTTTTTTTTGGTTGGTTATTTATGAGCTGGTGCTAAATTAGTCATAAAGAGGCACTGATGACTTTGGTCTATGAGGCACATTTAGGCTTTTAAACTAATGTGTGTCTTCCTCCATTTTAAGATGTTTTCTGAACTGGATAATCTCCTGACATGGTCCGGAGGGGATGTATGTATTTACCACGAGCATGGAGGCGTTCTAAACGTCCTTTAGACCAGGGGTAGTACAAACTACGGCCCGTGGGCCAAATGTGGCCCGAGAACCAAAGAACCGTAGAATTATAATGTAACGTGGCCTGCACACGATGTGCTTTATTTGATAGTACTTTTTTAAAGTTTAAGATGAGTTGGCGCTGCGGCTTCATTGAAGATGAAACAAAAAGTGGTGTGATAAACATAAAAGACACCAGGGAAGTTGTCAAATGAGCTTTCGGTGATAGAGGCCAATGGGGCGATATGCTGTAACAGCCCTTAAGATATTATTCATTAAGACACAATCTTTATGATGATGTGATCTATGCTCCAGTTTACCAAAACAGGCCTTAAACCAGGGGTGTCCAAACTCTGCTCCGTGCACTGAGCCACTGAGGGTGATGCTGGTAAAGCTACCTTCAATGAAGCGACACCGCCACCTGTTGTTACAACTAAGAAGCACAACCAAGTCGAGCGCGAATTTCACGTGGGCCGCATTCCATTATGTATTTAGAATTCTCTGCGGGCCAATCAAAAAATGGCTCGCGGGCTGCAGGTGGTCCGCGGGCCAGAGTTTGGACTCCCCTGCTTCAGACACCGGAGGTGTGGCAGCTGCATTTAAACAGGCCCCGTCAACGTGAATCCGTTCGCCCCTTAGACACAAATATGATAATCCTCCGCCTCCTGCTTCACCTTTGCTACTTTGCCCCAAGAATGGAACAGACAAGATAACAAAAACACGAGCGTGTAAATGGTGACCGCAGCCACGGTCATTCAGCGTCAGATCAGGTTCTTTTTAACGATGAAAGGCCGATAACACCCCGCGGTTCCGGACGGTTAAACAAGCAGCTCGTCATCAAACGCCGGCCTGTCACCGCCGATCACGGCATCATTGCATCACTACAATACGCAACATCTGGAGAAAAGTACATTCACGAGTCGTCCCTCAACTGCCCTCAGTTGTAAAAGGCCGGCGTTTGCTGCGAGGCAAACATTTCGATGAGTGTGTTATTCCAGGCAAATAGTTGGTTTGACTGATTTGCCTCATCAGCTGTGATCACTGTGGTGGGCACAGGCCAGTTTGTCAAACTACTTGTAGGTTTCACTGAGTCTTTTTTTCACACCTGCCATCACTTCCAGCTGATGGAGAGTGGAAGTCGATCCGCTGTGTTCAGCACGTATCCTCTGGGCCTTTTGCCCATTGATCTACTTTATTGTTTAATTTGACTCACACTCCGTTTCCATTCATCGTGCCTCTATCAAAGGGTGAGTGTAAAGGGCCAGTGTGTAAGATTGAGGGGAAGTCTTCTTGGCACAAACGGAGTACAAAGTTCTAGTACTAATGGTTTTATGAGGGTATAATGACCTGGATGGAGGAACTATTGTTTTCATTACCTTAGCATGAGCTCTTTATATTTACATCAGGAACAGGTCCTCTCTTTGGAGGCCTCCATGTGGTACCACCGCTCTTTTAGAGTCGCCCAGCGTAGACAAACTAAATAACTAAAATATCACCATGAAATTGAAATAGATTAGATTCAATAAAATCTAATCTAATTTTGAAAATCAATTGAGAAAATGCGTGTTATTGTGCTGTTTTTTTTTTTCTTATTCCTTGCCGTCACTGCTGGGTGATAGTCAGGTGCCTGTCCTGCTTTTAAACAGACTCGATTAATCGATATCCAAATTAGTTGCAACGATTGAAATCAGTGAACCTAACTCACCAAATCAATTTGTTGTGAGAGCTCTCGTTTTGATTAGAACTCAAGACTATGATTGACTGGAAAGGAAGCAGGCTGCCACGAAGTGAAGTCACTTCACCACTAGAGGTCACTGAATCCTACATACTGCACCTTTAAAGCGAGTCATCCAGATGCTGTGTGAGAGTTTGTTTCAGTAGTTATTCATGAGCAAGCTGGAATGATATAAAAAAATAAAAAAATAAACACTCCGGCTCGCCATATGCATGTTTCCCCCATCATGCATCTGTCATGATGTTCCATTAAAAAGCTGCAGTGACAATAAAGTGACTTGTTTAACAGCAGGTTTCCTTCATTACGTTCTGCTTTATCAACTTTAAAGTATTAGCACTCAACTAAAAGCTCATCATGGAGGGATCCTGTTGTATGTAGGACAGACATCTCTCAGTTGGCTTCAGTGTTGCCTATGTTGTTCACACACACACACACACACACACACACACACACACAGACGACAGACCCCCTGCGTCCAGTCCCCTGCTCAGCCACCAGCTTTAATCTGTCATTCAGACCAGTAGTTCTGTTCACCACTGAGCAGCCACAAAGACTCCGAACCTTGAGCCGAATCCAAACTCATGTTAAGCACAGTGTGGTTCAGATGCTACATGCCTGCCCCCCCGCTATCTTCATTAGGCACCGAGAGCAGCCAGTGGAATCCGCCCCATAGTGAGAGCAGGAGTGGAGGCACAACGGTGGGAAGGAGGGGGGAACAGGGAGTTACACGCTAATGGCCTTTGATTCTCTTTGTATCTCTTGATCAAGGTTGTTGCTCATTATGGGAGCAGGCAATCACAGGCCGGGGGAACACAGAGGACCTTCTGTTGGAATTTGAGCCCAGTGGTCAAGCAGAGACAGTGTATAGTGACGAGGTCACGGAAAGTGCCTGAAAATACACATTAGTATGACGTCAGGTGACGTCAGGAGGTTGACGAAGGTTTGTTGGCCATTTCAAATTGAGCAAGTCGTCATCGTTTATACCCTTAACTGTTCCTTCACTTTAAATTAGGGGTATCAAATCATTTTAGTTCAGGGGCCACGTGCGAGCCCTAACCTTAAGTGAGCCGGCCCAGTAAAATCATAGCATGACAACCTATAAACCTCACATTGTTTGGTTTTGTTTTAGGGCAAAAAGAACGAGTACAATCTGGAAATGTCCGTATTCAATTCACCTTAATCTTATTACAAAACATTGTGCATGACCAGTTTGCTTGCTACCACGTTTACCTTGATTGAAGAATTGCAGTTAATGTCTATTCTGTATTAAAAGACTGTTACTTTGCTAAGTCATCTTGCGGGTGGGATAGGACCCTCTGGTGGGCCGATTTTGGCCTGCGAGCCTCATGTTTGACCCCCCTGCTTTAACTGGACCCACGTTCAAAATGTATGTGTCTAACCTTTTCAAAAATTGCACATTTGTCCCAAATATCCCAAATCGAACGTGGATCCATTTTACAAACATGCAGTGCGGGGAGACAAAGCGTAACTGATATGAACCTAAAGCGACCACGTGGTGAATTTGAACCATAGAGCACAATACGATATGTATACACCTCTGAGGTCTTTGGTTAACGTCTAGTAAACAGGGTCACACCAACCATCCCTCCATGTAGTATGTTGTCCCAGATTTGGGCCCAAATCATTCCTCTGATTTGGAAAACAAATGACAGCTTGGATACATTTGACTTTAAACTAGAATTTTGACCCAAATCTAACGTTTGTTCCTTTTCCACACATCTCCTCTCCCTAAACAAAAGAAATCTAGATCAGAGTCACGGTGTATCTCTGCAGATGGTGCAACATATGGATGGTGTGCAAAGACACAGTCAAGCCAAGTGTACGGATGATTAAGTTGGAGGATTTATTGTCTGAAGGGAAAATCGCTATTATTGATTTAGAAATCACATGTGGATGCTCTTCATATATAAACCTCATTTTCTGATACATTTAGTATTTGACGACGCCTGATATGGATGAAATGAAAAACCAGAGCCTGAGGGAGAGGAAACACTGCAGCTGTTGAGTGATTGGGTGCAAACAGAGACACTGAGAAGCAGTGGGAGCCATTTCCAAGGGAAAGTCTAATTAGATCTTCCGGCGCTGCCATGGTGAAAGTGAAGTTTGGTCACTCAGCCGTGATCGTCGTAGGTGCTTGACCTTCGACCTTTACCCGTCGCCCTGTCGAGGCATCGACCTATTGACTGCCGCCGTCTTCGCTCGGGGGTCACGCGGAGCAGCCGCTGAACCTTAAATGTTCAGCGTCGGTCGAACAAAGTGCTCGACGGATCACCGAACAGCATCTGAAACGTCCCGCATGCGCACCTTTGTGACCCACTGTGGCCGTGAAGGTGAGAACGTGAGCAGGGTTTGAACTTTTATCTCAAATTCGCTTTCGGCTCGAAACAAGCAGCTCGGCTCTCTGCGGCGTCATCGCCCACATGGACAGTTATTGTGTCGCACTGGTCTCTGTCACTTCCTTAGTTCACTTCACCTTCGGCTGCAGTTGGTTGAAGATGTGGTCAGACGTCGTTTGTTTCCATTACACTTCTATGTATGACTATTGGAAATTATGATTGAGGTCGTCTCATTGAATTTGTCTGAAATCTGATGTGGTATTTTACCCTCCCATACAAAATATATTGGCATATATTCAAAATTGTAATTTGATTTGTCTATTTATCTATAGACAGGGACAACATATCTTTGACTTAATAGATTGTGAATATAGCTTTTCTTTTTCAAGCATATAATGCCAAATATAAAGGATGCTCATCTTTCGACATTTGATGTTATACACATACAATATATTCAAAGTGGCAACAATTTGCATATTGTTCAATATGTAGAGAATATGTGTCTAAATATTTGCCTTTCAATACATATGACATTAACTCCAATATCAAACACAAGCGTGTTGTAACTTTTCATAATATTCTATAATAAGATAAAACATTGCAATTCTGCAATTAAACTGATTACACTGCAGAATTATATTTTTCTTCCTTAAGGGTTAAACAAGTAATATTATGCAAAATAATTGAAATTGCCCCCAATTGCAAAGACAGAAAACAGAGCAGGAGAGAATGAGAATCTGGGTCTGCTGCAACTTGTTAGATGATGGACGACAAAATTAATTCAACTTCAAAGCTGTTAATATGATAATTGCATATGTTGCGTCGGAATCGTCCGGGGAGAACTCTCTAACCCTCCATGCAATTCGGCCGTAGTCGTGACCAATGTAGTGAGTCGGCTCCGTTTAATGTCGTTCAACTTCCCAACGTTAATAACGTGAAGCAAACCTTAAAGCCCGTAATTAATTCCAGCGGATGATTTCCTCCCTGTCACTTTAAATGAAGAACTCAGCGGCCTCCGTCTCGCTGTCACACTGAATGTTAACACCGCTGGAGACTGTAGCGCCGGGCCAAGAACACGCAGTCCCCTGTGCGCCGCTGAAAGCTTCACATAAATTCAAAAAGCCGCCTGACCTACTCTTTATGCACGGGCCCAGGAAACTTGGCGCAGCGAGAGTCACTGGCAACCGGAGCATGAATGGGGACTTGGCACGGAGATTTACAGTTGTCCTGCTGTCATGCAGCGAGAGTCCTACAGTATGGAGGAGTCGCGCTGATGTCACTAATGCAGCTCTCATATCTGAATCAGTGGCGCAACCCCGAGTCTTTGAAACCAGGTCCAAACATGACAAGTGCGCCTCCGGCAGTGAGTGGAGAGACGAGGTCCGCAACGCCGTGGAGCTCGGTGACGAGGTTACCGTGGTAACTCCTCCCCTTGAATCAGGAGGAGCTCCCTCGTCCACCTGTTTTTCCGTCGTTGCATCCTGAGCTCATGGACGGATTGAAGATATCTTTGAAAACGTTTTGATGCTAACGTTTATAGATACTTCTAGCGCATTGTAGATGTTGTTGAGAGATTTTTGTTTGTGCGAGATGACAAAGATAAAAATGAGTGCCTCCTCCGAGGTGTTGTGTTGTTATCAATAACCAGGTCATAGTGTTTATTTACCAGTGTAAACCTCCTTTAATCCCGACTGTTTACTGGATTACATGACTGTCAGGTTGTGTCCTTCACTTATTTAATCTAAGAGTTGAAATGAACTTGCATAGTATCAGAGTTGCAGGTTGTGTTTTGGGTCTAAATCTCCGAATTTTAAACAAACCATGTATCGTTTAAAAACTTTTAGAATCAAAACCAAACATTCATTAGGCTCCTATAACAGCACACACACACACACACACACACACACACACACACACACACACACACACAC